>VDFB02126078.1:0-40232 GCA_007258455.2 Sequoia sempervirens
TGAAGAAGTTATCTTCATTGAACAAGATTTTGGTGTCTTCTAAGGCGATGTGATGCTTCGTCTTAGAGGAGTGTTCAGCTAGAGCAGATTTGGAGATGCGTTCATGTCTTATGTCAGCACAATGTTCTTTGATTCTTGTGTTGATGGATCGTCCTGTTTCTCCAATGTAGGGGATACCACAAGAACATGACACTTTATAGACATCGGGTTTGAGGAAATGATCTTGGGGGTTTTTTGGGGAAGGAATGTGATTTCTAACAGTGAAGATGGGCTTGAAAGTGCAATTGATGCCTTTTTTGAGGAGGATCTTGGCAATTTTTTGCGAGACACCCTCGACATAGGGGAGGGTGGCTAAGGGAACGAAAGGGGGGCGAGGAGTTGATGGTTGGAAGGTGAGCCTCGCTTTGGCTTGGCAGATTGCTCTATTGATTTGTTTTCTTTTGTAACCATTTAATGAGAAGACACGGGTAAGGTGGGCCAATTCTTGGTCTAGGTGCTCCTTGTCACAAATTACAAAAGCTCTGTGTGCGAGGGATTTGAGGACCCCTAATTTTTGGCATGGGTGATGGTGAGAGGAAGAGTGAAGGTAAAGGTCAAAGACCGAGCGAGATAAAGAACCATCTGGTTTCTTGATGAGAAGAATATCAAGGAAAGAAAGTTGGTTGTCTGATTCAATTTCCTTGGTGAAAGAGATGTGAGGAGAAATGTTGTTTAGATGGGAATGGAATTCTTCCAATTTGTTAAGACCATGAGACCAACAAATATTGGTGTCATCTACATAGCGTTTCCACCACTTGGGTTTGAGGGGAAACGAGTGGAGGGCGATGTCTTCAAAGTGTTCCATGTAGAGGTTGGCCACGATGGGAGAGAGAGGGGAGCCCATGGCAACCCCATCTACTTGTTCATAGATAACACCTTGGAAGGAAAAGAAGGTAGATCTGAGACATAACTCAACTAAGGAAGCAATTTCATGGCTTGTTTTTTGCTTGATAAGCTCAATTGAGTCATGTAAGGGGACTTTGGTGAAGAGGGAGATAACATCAAAGCTAACCAAAATGTCATTATTGTCTAGTTTCTTATCTTTGATGAAATCAACAAAATGGGATGAGTTTTTAACAAAGGAGTTTGATTTACCGATGAGGGGTGAGATAAGTTTGGCAAGATGGGTTGCCAAACGGTAGGTAGGAGAATTAATGGTATCAACGATGGGTCTGAGGGGGGTGCCCGCTTTATGGATTTTTGGAGCCCCATAGATGCGAGGGGTTACTTCTTTGGATGGGTAAAGCCATTTTTTGGTGTTATCATCAAAAGATGACTCAGAAATGGTAGCTTTAACTTTTTTGATTAATTTGGAGATAGGATTGGAATCCAAGATTTTGTAGCTGTTAGAGTCCGATAAGAGGAGTTGCATCTTAGACACGTAATCCCGCTTGTTCATGATCACAGTTGCATTGCCTTTATCAGCCCGAGAAATAATCAAGTCAGAATTGCTCATAAGGCTTTTGAAGGCCAGCAACTTGGATCTAGGAATATTGCGCTTGGGGGGTTTAGCATGTCGAAGGGCCACAGCGCAATCTTGACGAATTTCTTCGGAAGCCCCATTAGTGAGAGATTGGATGGCCTTTTCTATTTCAATGAGAAAATCTGTGAAGGGAATGCGGTGAGGGGAGATAGCGTAGCCCAAACCTCTTTTTAGAAAGTTAAAAACAAGAGGACAAATAGAATCACATAGCCCGCCCAATCTCCAATCTTCCCTTGCGTCATACGTCTCTTTCTAAAATTTCTGACTTTAGCATTAATTATGATACGTCCTCTCACAACGGTTGTCTTTCTCCTCGATCCTTGGTGACTGTTGACAGCCGATCTAACCTCTCTTTTGTCAGTCCTCGAGCCACTAACTATCATTTAACCTCCGATCTAGAGCATGCGACCGATCCCATCATAACTGACTTTTCCTTCACGCCCTCTTCTTCTGGCCTTGCTCACCAATCGTCCCCCTCGGTCTCTTGTCCCTTTCAGTCCTCTCACCGCATCAATTCTTCCAACCTCCCCCATATCCCGGGGGTTCTTGCGCAGCCTAGCGCCCCCTCCATCCTAGCGCGTGATTGTAAGAAAAATAAAAGCCTCCAAACCGTACATGACTGGGAAAACAAGTTGGTTATCAACCTATCTGATACTCCTATTTGTCCTCTTGTTTTTAACTTTCTAAAAAGAGGTTTGGGCTACGCTATCTCCCCTCACCGCATTCCCTTCACAGATTTTCTCATTGAAATAGAAAAGGCCATCCAATCTCTCACTAATGGGGCTTCCGAAGAAATTCGTCAAGATTGCGCTGTGGCCCTTCGACATGCTAAACCCCCCAAGCGCAATATTCCTAGATCCAAGTTGCTGGCCTTCAAAAGCCTTATGAGCAATTCTGACTTGATTATTTCTCGGGCTGATAAAGGCAATGCAACTGTGATCATGAACAAGCGGGATTACGTGTCTAAGATGCAACTCCTCTTATCGGACTCTAACAGCTACAAAATCTTGGATTCCAATCCTATCTCCAAATTAATCAAAAAAGTTAAAGCTACCATTTCTGAGTCATCTTTTGATGATAACACCAAAAAATGGCTTTACCCATCCAAAGAAGTAACCCCTCGCATCTATGGGGCTCCAAAAATCCATAAAGCGGGCACCCCCCTCAGACCCATCGTTGATACCATTAATTCTCCTACCTACCGTTTGGCAACCCATCTTGCCAAACTCATCTCACCCCTCATCGGTAAATCAAACTCCTTTGTTAAAAACTCATCCCATTTTGTTGATTTCATCAAAGATAAGAAACTAGACAATAATGACATTTTGGTTAGCTTTGATGTTATCTCCCTCTTCACCAAAGTCCCCTTACATGACTCAATTGAGCTTATCAAGCAAAAAACAAGCCATGAAATTGCTTCCTTAGTTGAGTTATGTCTCAGATCTACCTTCTTTTCCTTCCAAGGTGTTATCTATGAACAAGTAGATGGGGTTGCCATGGGCTCCCCTCTCTCTCCCATCGTGGCCAACCTCTACATGGAACACTTTGAAGACATCGCACTCTACTCGTTTCCCCTCAAACCCAAGTGGTGGAAACGCTATGTAGATGACACCAATATTTGTTGGTCTCATGGTCTTAACAAATTGGAAGAATTCCATTCCCATCTAAACAACATTTCTCCTCACATCTCTTTCACCAAGGAAATTGAATCAGACAACCAACTTTCTTTCCTTGATATTCTTCTCATCAAGAAACCAGATGGTTCTTTATCTCGCTCGGTCTTTCGAAAATCGACCCACACTGACCTTTACCTTCACTCTTCCTCTCACCATCACCCATGCCAAAATTTTGGGTCCTCAAATCCCTAGCACATAGAGCTTTTGTAATTTGTGACAATGAGCACCTAGACCAAGAATTGGCCCACCTCACCCATGTCTTCTCATTAAATGGTTACAAAAGAAAACAAATCAACAGAGCAATCTACCAAGCCAAAGCGAGGCTCACCCTCCAACCATCAACTCCCCGCCCCCCTTCCGTTCCCTTAGCCACCCTCCCCTATGTCGAGGGTGTCTCGCAAAAAATTGCCAAAATCCTCCTCAAAAAAGGCATCAATTGCACTTTCAAGCCCATCTTCACTGTTAGAAATCACATTCCTTCCCCAAAAGACCCCCAAGATCATTTCCTCAAACCCGGTGTCTATAAAGTGTCGTGTTCCTGTGGTATCCCCTACATTGGAGAAACAGGACGATCCATCAACACAAGAATCAAAGAACATTGTGCTGACATAAGACATGAACGCATCTCCAAATCCGCTCTAGCTGAACACTCCTCCAAGACAAAGCATCACATCGCTTTAGAAGACACCAAAATTTTGTTCAATGAAGATAACTTCTTCAAGAGAAAACTCAAAGATGCCATTGAAATTAACAATCACCCCTCCAACCTTAATCGGGATGGAGGTTGGGCTTTGAGTCACTCTTGGAAACCCCTTCTCAATAACCTCAATGCCCTCTCTCCTAATCTATCGTAATCCCCTTTCTGTCGTCTTGCTTAGCGACCCCTGCCGCATCACCCACTTTCTCATTTTTTCCCCTTCCTTGGCTCGTTCGAGTTTTCTGGTCTTCTCTCCCTCCTCCTCTTCCCTGGCTTTGTTGTCCTCTCCTTTCTCAGCCATGTTCCTCCCCCTTTCCTTCCCTTGTTTTTCCTTGCCCTTATCCTTCTCTTAGTTTTTCTCCTATTGATCTCTTATTCTCGTTTCCTTTTTCTTGTTTATTGTGGGTTCCTTTTTATTTATTTCATTTATTTTGTTTATTATTTTTAATTTATATAATATTTATATTTTTATTATATTTAATTTATATAATATTTATATTCATATTATATTTAATTTATAATGTTTTTTATTTAATAATTTACATCTATTTAATAATTATTTATACATTGTTTAATTTTTAATGTTTATTATAATTGTATAACATTACTTATATATTTAATTTATAATGTTTATTATATTTTAATTTATATTATACAATAGTATATTAAATATTATAATTTTTATTAATATTATATTTTTCTCCTATTGTTCTCTTAGTCTCGTTTCCTTTTTCTTGTTTTTTTGGGTTTCCTTGTTATTTATTTAATTTATAATGTTTATTATTTTTAATTTATATAATATTTATATTTTTATTATATTTAATTTATAATGTTTATTATATTTAATAATTTATATCTATTTAATAATTATTTATATATTGTTTAATTTATAATGTTTTTCATATTTTAATTTATATTATACAATAGTATATTTTTATTATATTTAATTTATATAATATTTATATTTTTATTATATTTAATTTATAGTGTTTATTATAATTAATAATTTATATCTATTTAATAATTATTTATATAATGTTTAATTTATAATGTTTATATTTGCTTAACATTATTTATATATTTAATTTATAATGTTTAATTTATATTATACAATTTATAGTGTATAGTGTTTATTTATTATTTTGTAATAGCTTAGCGTTTTCTTTCCCTTGCTTGTTTTGTTATTTTTTCGGTTCTTCCTTAGGTTTGTTTTTATGTTTCTTTCTTTTTGTTTAATTCCTTCTTCAAATGCCTTCCTTTTCTTCTATTATTTGACTTATTTTATTATTGTTTGATTCATTTGTTAGAATTCTTGACTTTATTTTTCTTTTTGGGTATTGTTTATCGGCTCTTGTCTTCTTGTTTTGGATGTTCCATTTGTTCCCTTCGTGTTCTTTATCTTATTGTGTCCTTTCAATCTCTTTTTTCTAATTGTTGCCTCCTATTAAATTTCTCTCAATTGTGTTTTTTTCACTTATTGTTTTTCCTTATTCTTTTCTTTAACTTTAGGGTTCTTATGTCCTTTGTTAAATTAATTAATTTTCTGATTTGCAATTTCTCCAATTTTATTTCTTTCTCCTCCCTTTGACTTTCTTATCTTTTTGGATTGAGTGCCTCTCATCCTCCCCTCACCACCACTTCCCCTATTTATATCCAAGTCTGCTATCTATTCTTCACTTCTCTCTATCTGCTAATCATCCTGATGATGGATCATGGAGTATGATCCGAAACGTTGATGAAAAAAACAACACACAGTTTTATCCAGAAATCTTGACTACTTATCATAATGGACTGTGGAAACATAATGTTATTGATTCTTACATCTATACTAATGGACATGGATTTTACATTAATAAAGTTAAGCTGGAACATAATTGCTGATTCAAAGTGGTCTCAGATGAGAATTAAAGATTTATTCTTTATTTTTAATTTTTTTAAGAAATTATTGATTTTAATTGCAAAGCCGTATGAGGTGCCACTTATATTGAATAAAAAGATTTAATTTTTTTGGGGGATAATCCTTAATCAAGACACAATATATATGACGAACCAACATTTTTAGTACTTATGGTAATTATTAATTTTTATCTTGCAATTGATCATTAAATAGCAATTAATGAATTTTTTGCCGAATCTCTAGCGAGGAGTTAGCTTGGGCGTGGGTTTTCTCCCCAAAGGTCTCAACCCCCCTCTAAGTGGATGACTAGTGAACTTTGTATGTGGGCTATGGCATCCACCACTGACTCTAGTCTCACCCAAAGCTCTCTAGGTACCCAAAGGTAGTGAGGGTCATTGAATCAGGGGACACCTTATGACATAATTTTTTTTAAATTAATAATTTTTATCATGAAGCTTTTTTTTTTTTGATAAATAAGGGGTCGAAGCCGAGAAGATTGTATTAAAATTAAAAGTATAAGGGTTTACAAGACTGGAAGCCTCAACATAAGATAAAACAAGCAAAATCATGGCTTCCATGAGAAGAACAGAATCAAAACATGAAACCTTAAAGCTATCCTAAACAAAGTCTATAACCTTACCATAAAAAGGCAGCTACCACCAATTGCTGCAACTACAATTGAGCAAAGTTTGAGTTTAAAAAGGCAGATGACGGTAAAAAAATACAAGCAACAAAACACCAAAGATCAACAAGAGTCCTTATCTTTTCCCTTTTTGCCTCATGTATTCTTCCGCTGCTAGACCACACTACGAACAGTAAATAAATTCCCAAAATTGAAGATGCATCTGCCACTGTCGATTCTGGGAGAGAATCTAATTCTTCAATGTGGACCTCATTGTAAATGGTGTTTGTAGTAGCCATTGTTTCCTTCTCTGCCTTCTTACTTGACTCTCCACTCTTAGAATCCTACACGACTCTCTTCTCTTCCTCTCGGATGACCTTCAAATCCTTATCCACATAAAACCTTGCTCATCATGGAGTTATTTGTTTAAGTGTCGTTCCATCAGCTCCCATATTTTCCAATGCATCTGCCATTGTATTGCCTTCTCTATAAATATGGTTAATCGTTACATTTTCAAACTTATCCATCAGGTTTATAGTTGAATCTAGTAAAGATTGTAATTTCCAGCTCAACACTTTCTTAGCTCTTATCGCATTTACCACAATAGCCAAATCCCCTTCAATTTCTACCTTTGCCAAGTTCAATTCTATGCAAAGGGATAGCCCTGACACTAGAGCCTTAAATTTTGCCACGTTGTTTGTATCAATCTCCAATGGATTTGAATATCTTGCAATAGTTTTTCCCTACCAAGAGTGAATCACACCACCTGCTCCTGATGGACCTGGATTTCCTCTGGACGCTCCATCAAAATTCAGTTTGAACCATCCAATATTTGGAGGTCTCCATTTACAATTACTCTGTTTTGTTTGCTGACTTGACACCCTTTCCCAATAACTTGAGGAGTTTTTAGACCAAACCAGTTCTTGAACATACTATCATCCCAGCCTATATAAAATTTTGATTTGTTGCTTTGGGCATGAATTCTCAAGTTCATTGTTTCCACAATGACAGCTTCAATCTTATTCATAAGCATTTCTATCTCCATGGATTTCCCTTGGAATACTCTCCTATTTCTCTCCTTCCATAGTTCCCATATCAAAATTGAAAGAGAAATGATCCAAAAATTTCCACACAAGTTGTCCCTAAAAAGAATTGGCCAAGATTTGAATAGTGTGAATATATCATTTGGCAATGTTGATATCCAACCAAGTTTAGCACAAATCCACCGCCAGCATTCAAGGGAAAAGGGGCATGTTAGAAGCATATGGTTGACATTCTCCTCACTATTGTAACATAGTGAGCATCTTGAAGGGCCCTGATATCCAATTATTTTAAACCAATCTGCTGTCAAAATTCTACCTTGCAATGCTGCCCATGTGAAGATGCCATCCTTTGGCATGTACACTCTATTCCAACATAATTAAATAGGTAACTGGTTTTTGGTTCTTTCTTGCTACCCAAATGCTATTTTATAGCCATCCCTCACATTATACCATCCTGATTTTGATCCATTCTAGATAATCTCATCCCCTCCCTGCATAAACATAATAAATTTGTCCTTTAATACTTGTCAAAGGTTATTAATCTCCACCAATGGTATGTCAAGTCTTCAAATGTTTCCACTCCCATTTGCAAGCTTGGTTATTGTCAGATGATATAATGTAGTCACTTACATGAATACCCCATTTGTCTGTGTCCATCAAATTACTAATAATAGGGTAACCTTCCCATGAGTCATTCCAAAATAGTGCTTTCTTCCCATCCTTTACATTCCATGATATATGGTTAAGTATAATATCACTAGATTTAGCAATAAAGTTCCAAATACGGGACCCCCTAGGAAAATTTGTAACTCTTAATGCCTCTTCACTATTTAAGTTAGTGAGGTATTTGCTTCTAATGATCCTAACCCATTTTAGGTGTTGTTCCTTATGTATTTTCCAGAATAGCTTAGCCCCTAGTGCCTTATTCTGCCATAACTAATTTTTGATACCCATGCCTCCATGCTCAATTGGGTTGCAAACCTTATCCCATGCAATCAGTGCAAACTTCTTTTTTGTATCTGTGCCTTGCCAAAAGATTTTTCTCAACTTCTTCATCAAGGCCATGTACACTCCACTTGGCATTGAAATGTAGGACATTAGATAAATGGGAATGGCTGATAGAGTTGCTTTCAACATTATAATTCTCCATGCCCATGATAACCACTTTGATTTCCATGACTCCATTCTCCTATCAATCTTTTCCCCGATTGGTTTCCAGGCTGAGGAAGATCTCAAGGATTTATCTACTGGAATCCCTAAGTAAGTGCATGGAAGTCTACCTTCCTTAAAACCTAATAAACTTAGTATTTGATTTTGGACTCTTGTTTTGACATGAAAAAATAAAATATGTGACTTCTCTTTATTGACTACTTGTCCTGAGGCCTTAGCATATATTGATAGCAGCCTTTTCATTTGTAAGGTCTCTCCTCTACAACCTTTCCCAAAGAGAATTGTATCATCTGCAAACTGTTGATGTGTGATTGGCTGAACCAAAGATGTCACCTCCACTCCTCTAATAGAACTAGATCTTTGAAGGCTGCATAACTTCCTACCAAGAGCTTCAGCCATGATGATGAAAAGGAAGGGAGAAAGTGGGTCTCCTTGCCTAATACCTCTTGAACTTTCAAAAAAACCACATGGATTCCCATTGATCAGGATGGAGAATTTTGGGGTAGAAATGCAGTAAAATAACAGGTTTATCCATGATTTGCAAAACCCAAACCCTTCCATACATTTGAATAAAAATCTCTAGTCTACTTTATCATATGCCTTTTTGATGTCTAGTTTTATGATCATACTTGGCTGCTTATTTTTTTGAATAGAATGAATTGCTTCTTGAGCAATTATCACTCCATCAAAGATGGATCTTCTCGGAACAAAGCTTGTCTGTTCTTCTCCTATAATTTTTGGCAATATCTTTTTCAATCTGTTTGCAAGGGCCTTTGTTAGCACCTTATATATTGTGTTGCAAAGTGATATTGGTCTAAATTCATCTAGACATAGTGCTTTATCTTTCTTAGGAATTAAAACAATGAAAGTGTTGTTGATTTCTCTCAAAAATCTTCCTGATGATCTTGCTGCTTCTAATGCTTTGGTCATTTCCGAGCCCAAAATTGGCCAACACTTCTAGAAAAAACCTGTTGGGAATCCATCCGGGCCAGGTGCCTTGTCTGGGTGGAGCTGATTTAGTGCTTTTTGTATCTCTTCCTCTGTAAAATTTTCCATTAACATCTGATTATCTTCCTCTGAAATTAGCCTAGGGATAACTTCTAGCATCTCTTGTTGAGCTGGAAGATGTGAACCTTCATGATTGTTAAAAAGATTTGAATAAAATTGAATTATCTCTTTTTGGATCTCAAATTGATCATCTAAGGTTTTCCCATTAACATCATTGATTTTGTGGATTCTATTAGTGCTTCTCCTTTGTTTTGTATTGTTATGGAAGAACTTTGTGTTCTTATCCCCTTCTTCCAACAAAATCTCTCTTGATTTCTACCTCCAAAAAATCTCTTCTTTGGCCAAAATGTCTTCATAATCCCTTAAAAGCTCCTTTTCCCTGCAAAACATCTCCGAGTTCATGCCTTGTTGGATGACTTGTTCATTGAGGTCTTTACTATTTTGCTCTATTGTGCTTTTTGAATAAAAAATGTTTTTAAAGTGATCTCTATTCCAGCAAAGAACATTTTTTTAATTTTCTTCAATTTTGTCATAAAGCAAAAAAATTTAGACCCTTCAACATGACATTCCTTCCACCATTGTTCAATAAGTTTCACAAACTCTTCATCTTTCATCCACATATTCTCAAATTTGAATGGGCATAGCAACGGTTTGTTTTCTCCCAGAATTTCTAGCTGAATAGGATAATGATATGATCCTGATGTTGGAGAAATGGAAGCTTTGAAATCAAACGGGAAGGTGGTCAAATCTCCTTTATAAAAGAACCTATCTAATTTTTCAGCTATGTTACTAAATCCCATTCTTTTGTTGTTCCATGTGAAGGTTCCATTCTCCAACTCAATTTCTAAGAGATTTTCTTTTATCACCCAATTTTTGAAGTCTGTCTGAGGTTGAGATTCTCTTTGTAACCCCCCACTTTTCTCTGAAAGATGAACAATGGCATTAAATTCTCCTCCAATAATGTAGTTCTCTTTTTTCCCAAATCCTAAATCTGCTGCTGATCTCTTACCATACTTCCAGTTTCTTCTTTGTGGAGATTGAACCATAAACATTTAAAATAGAGAATTTCAAGTTAGATTTTAGACTTTTTATTGTTCCACCAATCCAATTGGTACTTCCTTCTAGTTTGATAAAATCAACTCTTCTTGGATTCCACATAATTTCCATCCCACCCAAGGTTCCAATAGCCTCTTCAAATTCCATATCCCAACTTCCTATTGATCTATTAAATTTTACCATTTGATCAACACTCATTTTTGTTTCCTACATCATGACAATATCAACTTTCAAGGAAAAAATGCAACGTTTGATCAAACGTTGCTTGTTAGGAGCATTCAAGCCCCTAACATTCCACAATATGACCTTCATTTCTCCTTGGGAAGGAACTTCCCCTTCCCTACATGCATATAGTCTGTGATTTTGGTTTTATTTGATTCCTCCCCTTCTTCAGACCTTGAAAAAGCTGAGGATTTGCGCCCTTTTCCTTTCTTGCACTTTTCCGCACAATCCGGAGGCTTCTTATTTGATATTGATCTTTCAATCCCTAAGATAAAGTTAAACACTTCAAACTTACTTGGACATAGAGAAGGTGTCTCTGATTCTTCTAGTTGACAATCTCCATTCAGATTGCAACATGACTTCTCCTTATCCAAAGCCTCTAAGAGCGACAATCCTTCCAAGTCCTCAATCCTTTCCTCTTCCTCTAGGTAATCTGGATCCATAAGTCTATCTACAAAAGCAAGCTTACTCTTCTCTTTCTCATTATCCTTTTTTGATAACGTGTTGTTCTCTGCCATTCCAAAGAGCTCATACACTACCTTAAGTCTAGGTGAGAGAGGTGGGCTTTGGGCTTTCTCCTCTAAATTTTTTATCAACATATTCTCTTTCCCTAGCCTTCCATTAATCTTTTTCCAATTTTTATTAGTAAGTGGAAATAACCCCCCTTGACATCCTCCGCTAGAGTGCTATTGTCCACTAATCCAATCTCTTTTAAGTTTGGTGGCTTCTAATTTCTGATCTCCTTAGAAGGATAATAGTCCCATTTGAGTTCGTTATCTTTATTCTCCCCCTATTGACCATGCAATTTTTCTCATTCTCAACTCCTTATAGTTGTCTTTAAAAGGTGCAAAATGAGATCTTGATTCCATTTCTTTCTCCATTAGTCTTGCCGATTTCCTGCTTCCGATATTGAGGTTGCTTGTGTGTGCCATATCAAAATGTGATTTTTGTCCCATTTCCAAATCCAATTTTTCTTTCATTCCCATACTCCTGATTTGCTTTTGGGGGGTCATTTCACTAGTTTCCCTTAAGGCTACCGCTTTTCCATAATGTGACTCATCATCTTCTCTACTCAATTGGTTCTCCTTTAGACTTTCCCCTCTAGCCTTACTCTAAGTAACATCTGATCCCTTTGTGATAGATTGTCCTTTACCTTTTTTCAATATATCAATGAGTCTTTCATGTAGAATGTCATCACAATATTGTCTTGAGTCTGATTCAGCAAACTCCTCCACATCCTTTCCTTGTCTTCCTAATACAGATTCGTTGTTAAAATGAGCTACCTCTCTTAGATTAGTAGCTATACTTTCCTTAACCTCCTTGCTCCTAACCTCCTTTGAAAGTCTTTCCTCTGCTTTTTCAAATGATTTTATGTTAGATGCTTTCTTTTCAACCTCCCTTTCCTCATTTTTCTCTACTAATTCAGTCTCAGATATCCACCTCCTCTCTTCTGCCCTAGAGGACTCCTACTTATGAACTAAGTAATCCACCAGACTCGTTCTTTCTACCAAAACCTGACCTGCTATCTCTATTATGATATTTTCTTGGACTTCTTCTAGTCATTGTTCAATTAACATCTCCATTTCTCCTTGACTGATGTTGGATGGTTTATTTTGGAGTGATCCATAATCCCCAATAGTTGTGCTTTGGGGATTTAGTAGCGTTTTTCCTCCAAGTGATGAAAAACTAATGAGATTTTTTCCAACACTTAGTGTGCCTTTATCCTTAGAAATTTTCCAAGTGTTGGGAAGATTCACCTTAATACTTCTTTCCCCTCTTCTCTGATATGGACATCTTTTATCTCTTAGGACTAACCAGCTATTGTCATTGCCATCCTCTAATCTTATGCTCAACTCTTCAAAGTTTACCATCCTTACTTCCCTAAATATTTCAAAGCCTTGATTGTGTCTCTTGCTAAGCCCTTTATTACCTAATGTTAAGAGATTATTTCCTTGAATCTTGTTGTAGATATGCATCCATCTCCAAAAAAGGGTCCACAACATAAGAGTGACATTATCCCTAAATTCTTTGTCATCAAAAGCCTCACTCTCTCCCCAAACCTCTCCTATACTGCTGATTTCTGGGAAAAGAATGTTTGGTTTCAGTGTGGATAGCTTCCAGGGCATCCCCATTTCACATTTCTCTGATTCCCTAGCAGGATTCTTACTACAAGGGTCCTCTCCCAAAGTATTTACCAGCCCCAGATGATTGACTATGTTTGTTTGACTATGTTTGTTTCTTTAAAAGGGGAGGTTAAGTCCATCTCCAGATGATAATACATAATCTGTTGAATCCCCACCCCAAACTTTGAGATAATTTTAATCGATCTAGGGAGTTCATTTTCAGTATTCATAAGAATATAGATTTTAGGAAAATTCTTTTCCACAGTTAGAGTGTGTTTTAAAAATATTCCCAATTTGTTTCCCAAAATCCCTAAAATATTTGCATCCCTATATTCTAGCTGTAAATTCTGAAAGGAGATCCACATTGGGAAAAATTTAATATTGTGGGCTTTGCTATTGAAGTTAGGGCTCCAATATTGCATATGAAGACCAACATTTTTATAAAACAACATTTCCTTAAATTGAAGAATTTGTCTCTATTTTCTCTGGAATTGAAAATTACTATGAAGAAACCTAGAGATGAATCTATTAATTCTATTTGAGTTATGTCACTCCAGTTCTCCAATGTCCAATTACAGAAATCCTGATAAGATAAGTTAATGTTCTAGAACTTACAAATGATGGCTTGTTGTTGGGGATGTTTCATCCTTTCTTTGAGTTTTTCCTCTAAGAAGATGATGGATGTTTCCAGCGCCTCTAGGGGTGTCTTCCCTAATGAGTGATCCAGCTGATATTTCTGGGACTTTCTAGTTACTCCTTGTTTTTCTATTTGCTTTGGATTGTAAATATCTCCCTGAACCCCCTAGTTCTCTGCTTTCTCTAATCTTGCCCCTATATCTCTGGGTTGTGTGACCTGTCTTTATCTCTTTCTACTTCCATATAAGATCTCTTTGTTTTTGATTTTTTATAGATGTATGCTTTGAGAATCTTTTCAACGATCTGTTGTTGTGGAGGGCCTTCCATCTGATAATTTGGATCTAAAAAATTGCTCTTTCCCTCCCCTACTCTCAAGATTCTCTCTCCTCCTAAAGATATCCCAATGAAGTCCTGACCAAGCTTTCTTCAGCAATGGGGGATTAAAGGGTCTACCTGCCCTTGTTGTGAGGAAGATAGGAATCATGTTAGGGTTTATTCCTAGCCGATCTTGAGATTTTTCATTGTTTCTAACCCCATCCCAGAACCCCCTTCTCCCTAGGGTTTGAGGGGTACGAGCATTTCTTTGATTTCTCCAATCTACCTGTGAAGGGTGGGCAAGAATCCTCCTTTGATGTGGGGAAAAAATAGAAATCTCTCATTTTTCTTCTTCCCACCAATCATCTTAGCATCCTTAGGGAGAGCTATACTCCCTTTGAAATCTCCCAAAGCCCCTTTAGGTCTGCGAACATCAACCCATTTCTTGTTTTGGAACACCCATTGAGGAATCTAGGACTCAGATTTAACCCCTACCATTGGATGGTGTGCCTCCAAATGCCCTCTGACCATGGACTGAAGCCACAAATCACCCTAGAATTATTTTTTTTGTGAGAAATGCTCTAAAAATGCAAAGGATTTACAACTTTTCCCATTGTGGGCACCTTCCATCAATCACAAGCCCCTTTAGGTCTACAAACATCAACCCATTTCTTGTTCTGGAACACCCATTGAGGGATCCAAGACTCAAATTTAACCCCTTCTATTGGATGGTGTGCCTCTAAATGCCCTCTAAACACGAATTGATGCTGCAAATCGCCCTAGAAATTTTGTTTTTTGCGAGAAACGCTCTCAGGCTGCGGAAGAAATACAACCATTTTTTTGAAATAAAATTGATTTGATGGCTAAAGATTGTTGTAGGTTGAGCCCTAAACTTCTGCTAGGAATGCAATCAATTTTTTAGTGTTCGTTTATAACCTTATCAGCCATAGGATGCATTTGTTCCCTCCAATTATAGGTGCATTTGCTATGATTTCGTCCCCATCACCTAACCTATCTCTTCTCCCACTCTTATGATCGTAAAAACCCTGGTGTTGGTAGGCGATTATGTCTTGCGCTCTATTCTAAATCCCTAATGTCTACACAAAACTTTGACAAAAACAATGTCTCCCCCTAAAGGTCTGTTGCTGCTACTGTCATCCTACATACAATGCAATTTTGGTTGGTGATAATAGAACCAAAATTAGATTCCCAGTTTAGTGAGTGGATTATAATGAGGTTATGATAGGTGAAAAGAATATGCTACTTTTAGCCTATGACCTCATCTTGAGATTTTTGTGTTGGATTTATTGGATAATTATTTGGGTGCCACTTTTTCGATGGTTTTAAGTCAGAGTTTTCTAATTGCCATTTGATGTTTTCACATAAAGGGTCTCATTAGTCATTTTATTTCTATTTAGTGTTGTTGAATTTGCAAGAAGAGACCACCCCAATGACTATTTGGAATAATATTTTATCAAGCTAAATCCATGGTGAATACTTTTTTCTTGAGAAATAAGTTGTATACTTTTAGGATGAATAATGGTACATTTGGTTTTTATCATCTAAATTCCTTCAATATGGTAGTTACCTAGTTGTACTTTGTTGGAGTGAAAATGGAGGAGGATTGACTTGTATAAATTTATTATATTCTTTACTAGATTCATGGGATCACCTAGTTATGACCATTCAGAATACTACCACAAATTTCATGATGGATGAAGTGGTTGCATATTTTATTTATAAATAAATGCTAAGGAATAATTTTGAGTTAGCTAAGGATGCCCTATATTTTGTATAATATTTAAAGAAAAAGGAATGAAGAAGGACAAGAATCGAGAAAAGAAGATTTTAACAATAAAAATGCCACCAATAAATACCTAAAGGAGATGAACAAGGAAGCAACACTGTGTGGAGAGAATTTTAAAAATGAAATAAAAAAATTGTGAGAAAGTGGGAGAAGATGATGCCATACTAGGTTGATAAAAATGGAAGGCCAAAAGACAATGGGAAATACTATGTAGCCAACAACGAAGGGGTTGTTTTTGTTGTAAGTAAAAAATGGAAGATTAAAAGACAAAAGAGGCATGACAGGAGATCTATGGGTGTAGCAACATAGTAAAAGAAAAACCACACAGCCATAAGAAAATGGAATAGAGCAGGGCATGTGAGAAATAAAGAGGGGTGTGTAGCAAAAGAGGAGCTATTAATAAAAGAAGCAATTGTAGAGTCCAAGAGCAGGTTGTACCATAGTGTGGAGAAGGCTTGCTAATAGCAAGTGAAAAAAAACATGCAAAATGAATAAAGAGGGGTGCAAGTCAAATTAAATAAAAATTCATACACAGCCAAAGAAAATAAAGATGGTTTCTCGATAAATTAAAATGTAGATTGGGAATGAGTGGATTTGAAGGGAAGGTGTCACAGGCAGCCAATGGGCATTGTGTTGCTAAAATTTTGTGAACAACATCTATAATTTTGTAACTTGATTGTTAAAACTAGCAAATTGAATAAACGAAATATGTTTGTTGCAATATTTGGGTAGAGCATTTCCTATTTGTGATTGTAAATTTATGGCTAAGAGCTTGTGAATAGTGAAAGGAAAATTTGTTTTCATGACAAGAATCCTATTCCTTCTCTAGACATGTCACATTCTAAGACAAAAGGAAGGTAAAAGTTGGGAAAAACTATTGTCTGAGTATAATCTCATTACCTCTTTCATACATGTTCAAATGATTGTTGTGCCTCCTTAATCCATGTGAAACTTCCTTTCTCTGTCAATTTTTTTATGTGATTAGCTTGATGAAGAATCCCATAATTAACCTCCAATAATAGCAACGAAGATTGAGGAACCCTCGTAGCTATATTGAGGTCTTTGATAGATTTCAATCCCTAATATATTTCATCTTTTCAATGTCTACTGACAATCCATTCATGCTAATGACATGACCTAAATATAAGATTTCTATAATAGAAAATTCACATTTAGAATCTTTTGCCAAAATAGTATGATCCTCCAAAATTCTAAAATTCCTCCTCCTCAGTTTTATTATAAATGAGGATGCCATCAATGAAAACAAGAAAATACTACCTTATTTATTTATTTATTAATTATCAATCCAAATGAAATCACTAGGAATTATTAATACTCAAAGTGGTATCAAAAGGATGTTAAGATAATTTGGTTCACTTGGATTCTGATTTAATGATAGCCTAGCTACTTAGTGGAGTTCCCCTATCAACCTATCGATCCTTAGAATTAGATATCAATTTTTTTATAGTTTTCTTATTTAGATCCATTTATTCAATGCACATTTTCATTGTTTCATATTTATTTTTTTAGAAGCACTAGAGAGGAATCAAAGATTAAAAAATGTTTGACTTGGACTTGATTTGTCCCATCTTCAATAGATCCTTAATTACTTTCTCAATTTATTCCTTAGTTATTGAGGTGCTAATAGAGATAAGTAATTACAAGATCTGCACCCTCCTCTAGTTTGATATTTTTTTCAAAACATATTTTAAGAGGTCTACTTGGAGAAATATCATTCAAAATTCAGCTATGTTTGTAGCTCTATATTGATTACAACTCCATGAGGTATGCCTTCTTTCTTTCTAGTGAGACGATTATTGAAATTAAGAACTACACTACCCAACCTACTTGTTTGTGGCTAAAAGTTCTCTCCATTCTTTTTGTAGACATAATTTTTGGAGTCACATTCACTATTCTCCAAAGTTTTACTTCCTTTTCTTCAAATTGGAACTTTAGTTCCATGATTTAGAAGTTTTATGTAACCTTCCCCAATGAATGCAACCATTGGATACTTAGAACCATGTTAATATATCATATACTAACCACATAGAGATAATCTTTTAGATTGCACTCACCCAAGGTAATGTTTAATTGAGGGACCTTTTGATTACATTAGATAAAGAAACCATAAAAAACCATTATATTAAATCCTTCAAAGTCTTCTAATTGAAATCTTGTCTTTTTGAGCTAGATCTTCATATATGATGTTATGAGAAGCACCTATATCAATGAGTATGGTAACTCGTCATCCTTTTAAAACCCCAAAAAATATAAATTTAATTATACCTAGGAGCACTATAGAGCTTGAAGTATCACCTCTAAAGGTTCTTCCATCCTCCTTTGAATTGTCTCCTCCCTCTTTAATTCTAATTTTGGATTCTTTATCATATTTGCTTACTAGCTTGGTTTCCTAAACTCTTAACTCATGTCTTCATATATACTACTTCAATGTAGTTCACTTGGCCTTTTTAAAGACATGTATGTCTATAACACCAATGATCCTTGCACATGAAGCATAGCTTCTTCACTCTCAACATGTTCTTTGTCTCTAGATATTTCCTTGTAGGTAATTCTTAGCTTGTTGTACATTCTTATGGAAAGAATTCCTAGGAAGGTGTTGATAGCTTTTTTTGCACCTTCTCAACACAGGAAATGCATAAGTGTACTACCTCTCTTGAAAGACAATCTCCAAAAAAAAGTTGTTGAAAATTACCCCAAGGTCTCTCGGGTGTCAAGTCAAGACATGCTTGGAATAATTCAATTGGTTCAATGTGATTTTGTTGGTAATCACAGGGCAGCCTTATGTAAGTTAAGTTGGAGGGAATTGGCTCTTTGAATGGAGTTTGTAAATTTTTTGAAGTGTTTCTCTATTACTTTAAGTTCAAGACAACAATCTCAAACTCCATTATGATCCTCAGATTTGGCTTTACAATGTGTAATGAACTTTATCTAAAGTTATTATTTGGAAGAAAAGTCAAAAGGGCAAGGAAAGTGAGAAGTTCCTAGCTCTGAAACTAATGATGAATAGTGACAATGGAGGATGCTACAGTGGACAACCTTCCCAAAACTAAGTCCCACTTAACCAAATTAGCTCATAGTCTCATGAAACTAACTTGCAATCTTGTAACATCTGCATATTTTGACCATTCATTCACCATAAGGCATGAATAAAAGATAGAATTTAAGTGTAGCATTCAAATAATGTTCAGACTAGCTTTACACTATAGTTTATCATCAATAAATAGCAAAAAAGCATGAACAAGGAATGGCATCAACATAGCAGAATCATTCACCATCAATGAACATCACTAAGTAATCTACTAAAGCAATCTGAAACATAACAACAAAGTTAATCTATTCAAATTCACTAACTAAGAGGGGAAGAATCATGAAACATGAAGTTGGAACTCAAGAATCCACCAAAATCAATGAACTTCTATTAAAATTCTAGTAGCATGTCTTTACAACAACTCAACTCTCTCCTGAAAATGAAAGGAGACCCCCTATTTATAGTGTCCAAAAAGAAAAATGAATGGACAAGATTTAATCTCATTATGTGGCCAAGATTCACTACAAATTAGGGTTTCACCCACCCCCAAATATTTTACAATATAAAATCACATTTTGTCCTCTAGCCTATTTTGTCCTCTTGTAGACAACACTGTAGCATTTTTGTCTTGTAGTTGATTGCCTTTGTTGTAGTTATACTGTGAGGAATTCTTCATCAATCACTGGATTTCCTTCATGCTTCTTCACAGTAGCAATGACCCTATGTTTTAACTCATCAATGTCGATGTGCCCCAAGTTGGTATCTGAGATCTTATCCCAGTCTGTGGTGACCTTTGATTTGAGTTCCTCCCCCTGGAACTTGTACTTCATATAGTTCTTATCTTCTTTTCCCCGGGGTTCCTTGGTTGGCTTCTTTCCCTTTTCCTTTTCTGCAGACACCTCTGAAGGTCCTACAGTTGGTTCCATATATCCTACAAGCAAGGGGGCAATAAGTGCATTCAAGTGTAAAACATGAGAACTGTTAGCGAAATCCTACAAAACGATGTTAGATCAAGTACTTCAAAATTCAAGGATCCTAACATTTATTTCAAGACATTGTTAACCTTTTGTTTGAGGAAGTTATGACAATGCGGGCCCAGTCGCGGACTTCCACAAGGTACGGTCGACCCCAGATGGCAGAAATGGATGGAAATCGGGGCCGCGACAACCTACATAGTTCTACCCGCATGAGGATTTTAGCCATGAGGTGGGGCCCATTGGTAGGTTACATCATTTGAGCACGTGGGTCAAGTTAATTTCAAAGCTCGAGGCATTAAGTCCATCATTCAATGCGTGTAGGTTCCAAGCATGCGGATGCAGAATCTTGGCTGTTTCAAGCTCTATCATTTGAAAGCGGCTCACGGCAGGAGCAGCGCCTCCTGTCTGGAGACCCGCAGTCTCAAAGGGCGATGATGCGATTTTTTAAAGTTCACTTTGTTTCATGCAGTGCGGTGAGAAGGCCGAAAGGGCGTTAGTCAATTGTAGATTTCAAAACAGTAGGAAGGGGCCCAGTGGTTCAAGTAGAGCAGCCATCATAGGACCACCTTGAAGCAAGCATTGTTCATTTGTAAGCAAATGGCTAAGAGGGGGTTGGGCGCAGACTATGAATGTTATTGGCCATTTTGGAAGCAACAAAGGTAGTGAGTGTAGGCTCTACAAGGTAAATGGATAGTTGGCCAAGGGCCATTCAAGGCAAACCTAGGATGGAAGCTTCGCTTGAGACAAAAGTCTGCAATGGGCTTCGCCAAGGACCAACACTTTGTCCTTCTTTAGCGCAAGGGACTGGATGGAGACGGCGGGGTGGGGACTTGCCTGTTGGAAGGACCTAGGGGTTTCACCATTTTTGAATGGTCGTTTAAGTGGCAATGAAAGGGTAGTGGAAGTCCACATTAGGTGGTCCGCGACGAGGTTTTTTGTGTTTAAGTTAAATTGGAAAACAAAGGTTATGGTCAGGACCCATAGAGATGGAAGTCAAGGTAGGTCTATGTTTGTGAACAAGCATGAAATGGGAGGGGTGATCAAGTGTGGAAACCCTAGATGATCCAGACAGCTAGAACAAAATGACCCAAATTCAACCCTCGTTTTTTGTTTAAAGTTTGATTAGTGACAAAAAGAGGTATAGTATGAATATGACAAGGCAAGAGACATGTCGATCATTTTGAAGAGTTAGATGTTTTTGAGGAACACAAAATGGCACTGAATGCTATGCAAACCTGTAGGGTGTGATTTCCCTGGTTCAAGAATAGTCGCAGGGGCTTCAAGTTTTGCAGACGTCCAACAAACTATTTTTAAAAGATTTTTTAAGTTTAAAAACATGGGTTTTGCTCATCACGGTGTCATCTAGCTAGTTTTTAATTTTTCTTTCTTCAGAATTTAATAAATTTTGTGAAAATAAAAGAAATATATTTCACAACTAGCAGTGGAGGACCAACCTAAAAAATTTGATGAAATATGTGAAGGAGTTGTAGATGATAGCATTTTGGACGACATAGAGGCTCTGTGAGCACGAAAGCGGTGATCGTTGATGAGCTTTGACAAGTCTTCTGAAAGTGTGTGCAATTGAAAATGACATGTTGAAGATGTTTATTTATATATTTTTATGCATTAAATTCCTTCCATTAATTTGAGTATGGTGATGGTTAAAGTTGGTGAACGGGCATTTTAAAATACGACAATGGGAATGGTGGGGTTTGAAAAGCGGACGACACCCAAGAGTTGGTCATCAGGCAGGTCGGGGCAGAAAATAGTGAAGGAGGCTATAGATTCTATGTGGCGGGAAGATTCCTTGAGTCAGTTGTTTGAAACAGTGAAGATGCCACAAAATCCCGCATAGGGCAGCCTGCAAGGGTGGACCCGCATGACCCAGAGGTTGGTAGTTTCAAGTTCAAAGGAAAACTACCGAGGGAATTCTACAGAGGCTAGAGGCTCACAAATTTTGGAAGTGGTGAAACTTGGTCAACTTAAGGTGATCCTTCTGAGACTCCTTGACCACTTAGGACCCAAAAATAGGGGGCATGCAAAACGATGCAAAGACAAAAGTGACCCGATGAAGCAAAAAGAGAGGGTCCCCGTTCCAAACGGGGTGTGTGTGTTGTAGGCACAACAAAAGGAAAGACTATTTTTTAAACCTATTTATTGGTATAGAGGTATCAAATTTTAACTTCGTCTTGATTTTCTCTTTTAGGGTACTAGTTTCAAAGGATTTGACTAAACCTTTGAGAGACTCTATTTGTCTCTCAATGAAAACAATGTTATTTATATTTTGTGATATCAAGTACCATGATAGATATCTTTAAAATTTCATCATACAGTTCTCCCCATACCCATAGAGTTTGAGATCGGCCAATTCTCTAAATTATTGCTCCATATCCTTCAGATCAAACCTTTCAATTAGTAACCTACAAAACTCATTGTACAAGATGATGGAGATATATCCTTGAGTGATCAGTCTAGGATACCATCAATCATGTGCAATACCCTCCATATGAAAGGTGAAAAACTTAATACTCTCTTCCTTGGTCATATTCTTGAGATTTATATATGTGTCAAGTTTTTGCACCCATGCATTAGTAGTGAATTTATTAGACACACCAAAGGGGGATAATGTCAACTTCCCTAGGGCATGTTGGGTGTCACTATATGCTTTTTGGATCTCAAATCATTCTTCAATTTAGACTACTAGACTTCTTTAGATTTCTAAATTCAATAAGGAATATTTGATCTCAAAATTTTCTCTAGTAGTGTTTGGTATTAAATAGAGAAATCTGTCATATCATTAATTATTAGATTTTGGGCTACAGCTTTAGGGGCCTCTTCCTCCCTATGAATGAAGTTATGTTATAATTTTTTACAGATGATATGAGAATGGGTTGATTTTTTTTGGTGGAAACAACATTATTCTTGTTAAGTTAATAAGAACCGCCTTTATTTTTATGGGTTTTGAGTACATTCATATTATTAGATATTTTATGCAACATTTATACCAACACTTCCAACATTATTTCAAAAAAAATCTCCACCTAAATCTTATGACTCTTTCCTAAATTAAATTTATTTATCTTGTTTACCATATTATTCTATTTTTACACTTTTATATAGAGTCATTCTACATTTTTTCTCCATTTCATGGTACTTAGGTAATTTTTCACTAAGATGCAGAAAAATCCAACATAGTGATGATTATCCTTGAAGAGAATACATTGGAAAGAAAACACCTCTAATACCATTGTAATGTCCCTAGTTTAAAAAATTAATGGAACTACTCAAAACCCAATTCCTTAGAAGTGTTTAAAATTTATTTAATCAATTGTTCCCATACCTTACAAGTGTTCCCAATGACTATTATTTTTTTCTAAACTAGGGTTATATCTTTTAACCAAGCATAAACATATATAATGACCTACATAAAATTTTAGTGTTGAAAAAGGGTCCTTCGACATTTTTCTCACTCGTTTGGGTCCTCCTTGTGGATTTTGGATTAATGTTGCCTTGATTTAGTGTTGTAATGTGGATAACACATTCACATTAGGTCTTGGGCCCTTCTAAACTAATGGAATTTAATGGTGCATTGCAAGATATTTGTGAAGTGTTGTAACACACTTTCATACTTTTCCTAGGGTTTTTATCGATTCGTAAGCATGTGGGCATAAAGAATTTTAATCATGACAAACAACCTTGCGCCGGTGTTGTAAGGTGTTTGGCCGGCTTACACTTTCCGTTATCTGGGCTTGTCATAATGAATTTGGCTTTCTTATGCTGAAGTTGGCCCTATTTTGCATCAACAAGGCCTCACGTTTATTGCATCTTTCGAGGGATAATCCGACGCAATAAGTAATAAATCATAGTTGCGGTGTGTTTCAGCTTGTGTGGCCCTGAATTTGAGTGTCTAGGAATGGTACATTTTCCACTTGCCAGGTGAATGGTCTCACCTAGGTCTTTTTGGTCCAGTACAGAGTTCCGTTTCCTGGGCACTTTGATTTTTGAGGGTCCCCACATACATGTGTGGTGGGACTCATTTCACCCTGCCAGCCAGATGAGTTACTGTGTGATAGAATTTCAATTTAAATTAAATTTTTAGGTGGGATTTTATTCTCCTAGATATGATGTTTTACGTATAGCCTTAGTGTGTTGTAGAATTTTTAGGAATTATTGCATAATTAATTATAAATACAAGGTTCTTTCACTTTCATTATTTTCAGGAGCAAGCTTTACAAGGGTTCAAGAGTTACTTAGAAGAAATTTCGGGCATGGCAGAGATCATTTCAGGCATTTAAGGATGAATTATCAATCATTTCGACATCTTTTCAAATTATCATCCATCATGTCAAAGATTGCTTGCATCATGTTCTTTTAGAGCTAACAATTATGTTGTAGGGTTTGTCATTCAAGCAAGACCTTCATTCAAGATATATCAACAACAAGCAATAGTCAAAAACCACATCCATTGTAGCCATTTCTTACATGTTTGTAGCACCTTGCCATGGTTTGAGTGAGTTGCAATTTTAGATTCAAAGCCAATCAAAAGGAGTGGGATGGTAGAGAGCCATGAAATCCACTTGAGGGAATTTCAAAAAATAGAAATTTGAGTTGTTCCTATCCATATTGGCGAATGGAGTCCCTGCTTACAAACTGAGAACAATATTTTGCAGGTTTGGATACCCTTTTGGTAAAAGGCAGCTACGTGGGCTCTCCGAAAACTAGATTGATTTTTCCCAGCCGGTGTATGAGTCTTGTTGACTTCAACAGTAGTTTTAGTAATCGGACCTCCATTTACCACCACCTTCTTTAGTCTTCAAAGTTGCACTTCTAGGTTTCATGGCTTTTCAATTATAGTTTGAATTTCATCTTTTTAGATCATTTAGGTTTTTGCATATCCTGCTGTCTTTTTTAGCATATTATAATATTTTCCAAGTTTGCACTTGGTAGAGTGAACCCTCATCGCTTCATTCTGTCCTGGGGCCTTCCATTTTACTTGGGTACCAATCTGCTTGCATTTGGAATCTCAAGGGGTTTAATACTTAGCGAGTGAAAGGTTTGGAAATTGGTCTTTCTCCTTTTAGGTCCAAAACCCTAGAAATGAAAGAAATCCCCCCCCCCCCCAATTTTCTTATTTTCAACAATATCCTTCAAAACATATTAAATAGGGTCTTTTATAGAAGTATATGTTAAGGCTAATACATTAGGGTTTGAGTATATTACAAGATTTTTCCATATATTTCCTTATTATTTTCTATTATAACTCTAACCCTATATGATATAGATGAAAAGTAACTAGGAACCTAAATGATAAATCATACAATGACCAATCTAGTGAACAAAATTTTAAATAATAGATTTGCATTCATTGATACCTAATTAAACTTGATTTACAACACGAAAGGCCATTATGGGATGATTCTTACATTTATAAAAATAAATAAGTACATTATAAATATTTCTTTGAAAGATTTCATGGATTATGGGACTTTAATTAACATTCATACCCTTCTACACTTTAGTCAAGCTTGACCTAGAGTCTAACCACCACCATAAATTCATCCAAAATAAACTCTTCTCTCTTGTTAATTGTAAGCTTCATATTGTCTTTCTATCATCAATATCAAACACCATTAGAGCTCAAATAAGATCTTTGTATGAGAATCAATCTTTCAAATAATATGGATTTCATCCTTGGGTATCTTGAACCAATAGGGTTTTAATCCTCTGGTCATTATAGATCTATGAGTTTTCATCCTTGAATTTTTATCTAAACACAAGAAGGGTTTTGGTGTATGTTCAAAGTTATTTTTTAATACTAGGCTTCCAACCCAAAATACTATTTGTAGAAAGTCCAAAACTAACATGGAGACCATTGAGTACTATAAAATTACACAAGTGAGGTACCTATATGTACAAACACCATTTTCCTTTTATGCATGCCCAAAAATTATAGCCACATGTGTAGAGAGGTATTGGGGAGGTATGGAAGAAGATACTTGAACCCCAATGGAAGTATAGAAGGAAAATCACTTGGGAAGAAAATAATATTGGGATGGGAAAGTCCAAATATCATATTGAGATAGAAAGGCATATGGGGATGATGAACCTTGATAACCTAATGACATAAAGATACTTAGATCAAATGGAATACCCAAATGGGATGATGAAGAAGAGGACTTGCAAATATCATATTGAGATAGAAATGCATATGCGGATGATGAACCTTGATACCCTAATAACATAAAGGTCATACTTAGATCAAATGGAATACCCAAACACATAGAGATTTTGGTAACCTAGAATGAAACAAGGGAAAGAAGATAAGGAGCATAGAATCAAAAAAATTGACTGAGAGAAGGTGAATGACTTTGGGACATTAAATTATTAATATAAAATAATATTATTACAAAAAGGGGCATGATGATTTAGTTCAAGAAAAATAAAATTAAAAAATCACGTAAACTACCCTGTGTAATAATCTAATAGTGTTGTTTATAAAAATATTACCTGAAAAATAGAAAATGTTAAGCATGTAACAATAATTGTAAACCTTGATACAATTATACTATTAATAGAGATAAATTTAGTAGCCATACAAGCTATTTGTTAGAGAGAAAATTTGATAGCTATAAAAGATTGTAAGTTTAGAAAGACAAAACAAACTTGGGCATATTTCCTTGTAAGGTCTTGACTTTCACAAATTTAGGGATGAGGAAACTCTACACCTTAGTAATAGAAATACACTTAGAAAAAAATATTTCCCAAACACATAGAGGCTTTGGTAACCTATAATGACACCAAGGAAAAGAAGATAAGGAACATAGAAAAAAAAATTGATTGAAAGAAGGTGAAGGACCTTGGGACAAGATATTATTAATATAAAAAATTATTACAAAAATGGACACGAAAATTTATTTCAAGAAACATGAGATTAAAAAACCATATAAAACCTTTATAAGTGGTAATCTAATAGTATTTTTTCTAAAAGTGTTGGAAAAAATAAATGTCAAACATTTAATAATAATAGTAAACCTTGATACAAGTAAACTGTTAGTAGAGATAAATTTGGAAGCCACATAAACTATCTATTAAAGAAAATATTTTTTCTATCTATACAATATTACAAGTTTAGAAAGATAAGATACACTTGTCCATATCACCTTGTAAGTTCAACTTCCACAAATTCATTAAAATCAAGTGGCTTGGATGAGGAGGAACTTCTTCCACCATTTAAGAATCAAAAGTTGCCAAAATTTTGTATTTACTTGATTTAGGAATATAAGACTCAAAATTGAATCCAAATATTCTAAAAATATTTATTTAAAAATAACAAAATGGATCCTAATCACCTCACTTTTTAATCTTTTCCCTCTCTAGATTCAAGAATCAACTAGATTTTATAGATCTCACTTAACTGTGGGGACTTGCTATTTTTCCTAAAATTGTCAAACTCTAATAAATAGCATCATCATTATAGAAATTGATGGGCAATGTATGCAACTACATTGCTACCTTTATTTTAGAGAAATCAAGAAATAATGATAGTGTTGTCTTCTTTGTTTGCTCAAAATAAAGCACCTTTTAAGTTGAGGCTAAACTTCCCACAACCATTCTCATCTTGAGCAACTAGCTTAAGAGGTGCATATTTGTAAGAGTTAACATAGATGAAAGGCATAAAATCTAGGTAGTAATATAAATTTTAGTTTTCTTAAAATAAATTTTAAAAAGGAAGTTTTTCCATAATGTTTTGTCAAGTGTAATTAGGAAGATAGACAACTAGTGATGCTTACATGTTAATATTCAAGGTTATTTTTAGCCCCCAAACCTCCTACAACTAGCAACATAATGTGACATCATATTAGTAGCCTACTTTAGAACCAAACACAAGTCACATATGACTTCACCCTAACCAATCATGAGAAAAAATCTAACTCATTCCTCTTCATATTAATAAATGAAATGATCAAATAGTTCACAAAATATTATAAATTAGTTTACTTGTTAAGTATAGAGAACATTGATTATGCCTTCTCTTTCATTAGAAGTTGTAAAGATTCCTATGAACAAAAATACAATCTAATAACAAAGTAAAATAAACTATTTTGATAATATTTGAGATAATAAGTATACAATTAACAACTAAAACTATCATAAATTTTCATTAAGAATTATCACATTGGAAGGAACTAATAATTGTAATTCTCACTCTTAAATATAAGTAAAATCTCAATTCTCACTATTAAGCACATTTAATGATTTAAAAAAATATATTCAAACACATACAATAAAAATAAATAAATAACATACATAATAGTATAGTATATATTGAAAGGAACTAATAATTACACGCCTCGTGCTCTGAAATATAAGTAAAATATCAATTCCCACTATCCAGCACATATAGTAATATAAAAACATAGTTGATTCAAATACATACAAGAAATTTAAATAACATACATAATAACTTAGAAACATTAGATTTCTAAAGTCCATAATGATAAGAGAGTTTTGTGGATTTAACTCTTTATTTTTTGCAAACTTTCATGTGTCAATCTAAGAAATTGACAGGAGGCAAGAGTATTCTAGTACATTTGATGTGGTAAGCGCGGTGTGGGGATTGCATATAAGTCCACGACCTTCTTCAATGTCAATCCAAACTCATCGCTCATGTCAAGCTGCTCTGCAGTGATTCCATGAGGAAGTGCCCAATCGAATGAATGAAGTAGCGAAGCCAAGACCAGGTGAACCATTCGACTTGCTAATGGAAACCCCACACACATCCTTCTGCCTGCTCCAAACGGAATGTACTCAAAATTATGTCCTTTGTAATCTATTTTACTATTCTCACCCTCCAAAAATCTTTCTGGACTAAATTTGCAGGGCTCTTTCCAGACTGTAGGGTCCCTTCCCATCCCCCACACGTTCACCACCACCTGTGTGTGTTTGGGTATCAGATACCCTGCAACTTCACAGCTGCTTTCAGCTCTGTGGGGGATCATCAGAGGCCCTGGTGGATGCATTCTCAATACTTCTTTAACTACTGCACAAAAGTAAGGCAGTCTGTCTATGTCAGATTCTTCGACCATTCGGTTGAGACCAACTATCTCTTTTAATTCTTCCTGGGCTTGCCTCATTTTTTGGGGACTTTTAAGGAGTTCTGCCATTGCCCATTCTATTGTGGCAGCTGTAGAGTCACTACCGGCCCCAAACAGTTCCTGCGAAATAAAAACAATAAAGTTTAATTCTATGAAGATCATAAAATTCGAATTTTTTTTGTTAAGTGCTAGGATATAAAAATTAGGAGCAGATTAAAAGTCCATGTAACAACTAGAATGTTGTGTTGTAATCAGGCTGCATAATAATTTTTTTATTTCTAATGGACATAATTAGATTTTAGTGATATAAAACTGCAAGATTTTTTATGATATTTTTATCAGAATTGTACTGAATTGTACTGAATAGGTTTTGAGTCAAACTCATTGATTCATATTTTGTGAATAGCGTTCATATGAATCCATCTCTCATAAGAATGAATGGTCCATATAACACTCATTGCATCTATCTGACGCTCACAAGAATAAAACATCCAAACTTCTTGATCACTACTCACGAAATTAGAAATAAAACACCTCCTTCTTATACAAGACCTTTGTCAAATATAAAAACCAAGCCAAGACATGTATAAAAGTACATTTAAGTTTAAAAAGTTTTTCTTAAGAACTCAAGCCATAGCTAAAGGTTACACGGAAAGGACAGAAGCCAACTAAGATTGTTTCTGGGTACGCAGGTCGTTGTCAATGTTCAGATCAAGATGCTGCGGACAAACTAGGCAAGAACAGGAATATTGTAAATTTAGCCACTCAGAGCCGAGGGTTACTGTAAAAATATATAATGCAAAGAAAGTTCTTATTATTCAAGATCAATCTTACTACCTCTGATTTAGAAATAATCCACTTAGCAGACTGATATGAATTCAAATATACATGTTGTACATCATATGATTTTGTTTCTGTCAAATTTTAAACACAAACAAAATCAGAATGTTCTGGCTGTTTAAGCTCTCTACCAGTCAATTAAGGATGCAAGCCAAAGAATATGGTTATTATAAAAGAAAAGGGTTAAATATTTTAACTTCTTTTCTTTCGATGAATCATTGAATGTGAAATGTTGATTTTAAAAGAGGAAACATTTTTTTGAATGCAGGTTGAAAATTAATAGCAACTAAATAGGACTTTCCAAATTAAGAAGAAATAATGGTAAAAAGGCATTTTCAGCAAGTAAAGGATAATGTTCAAAACCATGGAAAATGGGAATGAAAAATTCAAGCCAGAGGCAAGATATAGAAGCTATACTGACGCAGACACCTGCTTGAATCTGCAAGTTTAATTTGCAGGTTCAACATCATATACAATGAATTAAAAGGAGGTCGCAGTAAATTATGCAAACAAGAGCCAGAGGCTGCCATTAAAGATTGATGTTAAGTATGCAATCTAGGGCTGCAGTGGCAAAAAGATAAATAGTTGTGTAAAGGAGGCATGCCAATCTAACTAAGCAAATAAACAAAAACATTGTATCACATCTATAAAATGAAATCCCCTCTACTCTTTACGAATAAAGCCTCATCTTCTATCTTTCCATTATCTGTGTGCATGATGATGAATTAGCATTTTCAGTGATCTTCTTTGGTTGTGGAAAAGAGATGTATGAAAATTCACCTCACCTCCAGTAATTCACCATGAGCAATTCACTGTCAGCAATTTATTATATGCAATTCACCGTCGTGACATATTCATTGTGTATACAATTCACCGCTTGCAATTCATTGTCGTAGTATATTCATTGCGTATACATTTTTCAATATTTAAATGGTCAAGAGCATTGAAAAAAGAAAAAGTAAAGAAATTCTACTGGACACATAAAAGGTGTACGCGATAATTTTATTGGACACATAAAAAAGATATACACGATGAATATACCATGACAATGAATTGTATATGCGATAAATATATCATGACGATGAATTACTGATGATGAATTGCCGGTAATGAATTTTCCTGATACCATGAGAAAGATAGCTGCTTCACACCCTAAAAGTTAAATAATTAAGAAAAACAACAGAACGATTGAAATATTCAGAAAAGAATCGACTTATTAGATCACACCATGATTCGATTCTACCTCAGATTAAGAAGTATGATCGAAAAGTATATGCAAACCAAAATTTACGAGTTTTTTGAGAAACGTTTCAATCATATCAAGGACTGTGGAGATTTCATGTTTATCAGAAAGAAGGATAAGCAGATCCTACAAATGAATAGTATATAATTTCCAGACTTACCGTTATGAAAATTCGAATATCCTTGAGAGTGAAATCCTCGCTTCTGTTGTCAAGCAGAACGTCCAGAAAATCCTTGCCAGAATCACTCTGCTCCAGGCTTGACTTCCTTCGTGAGGCGACCCGATCGTTAATGAAAACATCAAAAAAGTCATACGTCTTCTGCAACAACGTAAACATTCGACCCTTAATACGCTGAGGGTCGAGGAACGCAAGAAAGGGGAAAAAGTCAGCCAAATTGGGCGCAAAACTGAGCGTCATTACACTCCGTATCGTATCTTTGAACTCCACAGAAGCTGGATTAAGTGGGTCGAAGACTCTCTTACTAAAGATCATATTGCCTAGCAGATTCATGGAGGTATAAAACACCATATGCCCAATATTCACGCTCTTTCCCTTGTCGTCGAAAATGAGTTTCATGCTTCGAAATACCTCATCTCTCCTGAGGTGTTGCAGAGAGTGAAGTCTCTTAGAGCTGAAGAGCTCTGTGGTGGAGATGCGCCTGAGCATGCGCCAGCGAGGACCATATTCACTAAGCGACACGGTGGATTTGTGCAGATCATGCGCCCTGCTCATCGCCATGATCGGCCGCCCTGCTAAGACATGGTCGTGGGTTTTCAGAACCTCCTTCGCCATAGCAGAAGAAGACACCACCACTATTGTTTTCATACCAAGGCGCAGTGTCATCAGAGGACCGTATTGCTTGGAAAGGGAGAACATAACTTCGTTCATCTTTTTTCCCATCTGAAACAGGTTTCCCACAATGGGCCAAGCAGGAGGTCCAGGAGGAAGAGAAATGCTTCTACCTTTCTTCTTTCTCCATACCAACAAGTAGACAAGGAGGCTACTAGTAAAGAGCGCAGAAAACAGAGTGAGGAGATGGGTGTCCATTGATGATGAGGATCTGTATACGAGAATGGTTTTTAAGGGCTCGCGCTCAACATCCGGGACGAGAATTCATGAGTCTCCGCCGGAGTAGTTTAATCCTCGAGGATTCTATTTGACATGGTTAGGCCAGGGAAATTATACCCTGGCAAATAGAAGACAAAACTCTCTTTTATTTCTTGTGTGTCTCATTGTATTGGTATAAATCCATGGACTTGATTTATAAGATTCTTCTTTGGTGATTTGTATTTTTTTGCAAAGCCTTTATCATCCCATCGAATCTTCTGATGAAAATATTAACCATTGTTTATTGGTCATATCATTTCCCTGTCGTTAATGCCAATCACACTTGAATACAATAGTTTTCTATTTTGTTGTGCACTCATTTTCAAAAAAAACAAATTGTACCTACCTTCTATTGTTTTAGTGTATTTTTATTTGTATTTTTTATATATAAATAAAAGTGTTAAACTACACAATTAAATATTTAAAAATGTGGGTCATATAAGATTCCATTTGAAAGCCAAATTAGTTGGTTTGAATAAAAAAATATGTGAAAGGGTCACATAATGAAAGAGTGCAACCCCATAAGATAAATAATCGTCAAATCACTAGAATAATATAAAACCTAAATAAATAATCAAGTCACAAGAGCATCACCAATATTAGGAGGGTCTTAAGCAACAAGATTATCCCACCTACTAGGCCGTGCGTATACCCCACAATTAGTCATCATTTCTTCTTCCTTGAGAATTTTTTGCAATTGATTCTATGTAGATAGATCTATAGAGAGATATCAAACTAAAGTTGATTGGAATTCACCATAGTTAAGACAAGCCCAAACATGTCGTTGACAGGATGTGCAGAAGTGGTGTGGAGATTGAGATAGCCATATTTGTCAACCAAAAGGCTAATGATAAGGATGTGTGCAACCATAATGTTGTCTTGTAGGAAAAAATGGAGGCATTTTCATGACCCTTTAATAAATTTCATGACAATGAAGTGAATAATTTGAGTGACTATATTTCTTATCTTGATGGGGGTATATAGTACAAGATAGTGAAAGTGGCACCTTAACCATATAATTTATGGGGCATTCCCCTAGTAGTCTAGAAAAGTTTGGACATGTTGAAGCTCCAAGTCAACCTTGGTGGCTTGAACTTAGATATACATGAGCACATTGGAAACAACTAGTGATTTGGAATGAAGGGAAATTAGTATCCATAGTAGAATTAGCAAAAACAAAAGAAAATCTATATTTCTAAATCTAAAAAGGAATCATCAATCTAAAAGAATGTAACAACTAGTTGAACTCAAAGGGAAATTTGACCCCATCCCCTAGAAATCCATTGTGTTTAGTGATTGATTTAGGTTGTAAGTATTAGAATAAATAAAGCATCTCGTGCTAGGAATCTTAGGCATGAGTAAAATACTAGAATAAATGGAGAGGGTTTCAAATTTCTCACATTAAGGATATCATGGATAAATGGAAATTGCAAGATGAATCAAATGAGAGTCAATTGATGATCATTAGTATATCAAACATTAGGCAATTGAAAAAAATAGGCTCCATAATAGCCTTTCAAATTGCTTGATATCTTTTGGCTTAGGTTGAGCTAGGGGTACTAAGAGACAATCTATCACTCAAATTTTGAATTATGGGTAGGTGTACTGAAACATATTTATATCCTTTCATGTTAATAAAACTACCCACAAAACCCCTTAGAAAATAAATCATATCTTCACATGTAATTATCAAGCATACAAGTATTTCCACATTAATTAGATTCACAAAAAGAATATCAATATTCTAGCATGTAAACAACATAGAAAATAAAGAATGAGAGAGATAGAAGGGAAATCAACCACAAGAAATATAGTGACACATATATTCCTTAAGAAAACTCTTTTGAGAAAAATCCAACCTCCAAAGCATTTAACCAATTTATTATTTAGCAACAATAAACTTGTCACAATATAATATCAAGCTTTTTCCTCCATGGTGACAAAGCATTGAACCAATGTATTATTTAGCAACAATAAACTTGTCACAATTTACAATATCATGCTCTTTCCTCCATGGTGATCAACACCATCTTTTGTAGTCCACAATCATTTAAGTCCTTGTATATTTACCACCCTACACAAAGTATCTCTATTAGTAACAAACCCATCTAGACATGTACAAAATCTAAGGACTCTTGTACCATAGTCTAATGACAAATATAACTTCCTAGGAATCCCACTACATCGGAAGTTTATAGTCTAAAAAGTGACCAAAGTATTCAATGAATAACCAACAATAGCCACATAGAGAATTTGGCTAAATCCTCTATTGCATAGTGTTAAAGAACACACATTTTTTTGTAAAATTATAAACACTAAAAATTATCTCCCTTGATCACTTGAGCTCTCCCAAGTTCTTCATACCATATAAAATATATTAAAAAAACACCCAATCATCCTTACTATTGATAAAAATAATGAAACTTAGAATAAGAATAAATTATCAACTCTATACAAATCTCAACTCTAGTATGAGATGAATCAAACCTCTAGCATACATAATTAATCATAGATAAAAACAATAATCAATCCATTTATTTCTACCAACACCAATTATGAGCTCAAATTATGATAAGGAAGGTCTCCTTCTAAATTCCCAAATAGAGAAGTTGTCAACTTCTACCTGTTTAATCCAATGTTAAACATAGAAGCAACATATATAGGCCTCTCAAATTAAAGAAAGATCAAACAAGATAACTATTCCAACAAGGGAAATTCCTTAAACTACTAACTATCTTGTTAGGAAAGGTGTCTCGACCTTGCTCCCAATGCTAAAGCTATAAAATTTATAATTTTTAGGTTAAAAAAATAAAAAAACTCAATGTCTAGGCTATAGATTTATTTTTTAGCAAAAATAAATATCCCAAACTTTTTAGAACCACCTTTGGGGTTCTAATATCATATGTCTCTTTGATCTCTACAATTATTTATGAAAAAAATCCCAATTATCTTACCAAATCAATAGTTATTGCCTTTGAAATCTTGCATCTAGGAAACATAAAAAAATGTTGATCACATAAAATAGCTATAAGGGGGAGTTAAAATTGTTGACCTACATACAATACAATTTTGGTTGGTGATAATGGAACCAAAATTGGATTCCCAATTTAGTGAGTGGATTGTAATGAGGTTATGATAGGTGGAAAGAATATGTTATCTTTAGCCTATGATCTCATCTTGAGATTTTTGTGTTGGATTTATAGGATATGGATTTGGGTGCCACTTTTTTGGTGGTTTTAAGTCATAGTTTTCTAATTACCATTTGATATTTTCACATAAAGGATGTCATTATACTTTTTTTTTTTTTTGAATGTGCAAGAAGATACCACCCCAATGACTATTTGGAAAAAGCTTATAAAAAATTATCAAGCTAAATCCATGGTGAATAATATTTTTTTGAGAAATAAGTTGTATACTTTTAGGATGAATGATGGTACATTTTTTTTTTATTATCTAAATTCCTTCAATATGGTAGTTACCTAGTTGTACTTTTCTTGAGTGAAAATGGAGGAGGATTGACCTATATGAATTTATTATGTTCTTTACTAGATTCATGGGATCTCCTAGTTATGACCATTCGGAATACTACCACAAATTTTAAGATGGATGAAGTGGTTGCATATTTTATTTATGAATAAATGAGAAGGAATAATTTTGAGTCAACTAAGGAGTACCTAGTATTTGTAGAAGATCTAAATAAAAAGGAATGAAGAAGGAATAGAATCAAGATAATTCTAGATCAAAATCTAGTGGGTAATCTAAATCTCCTTGTAAGTTGAAATAAAAATGTTGGAAATATGAAAAATATGGATATCTAAGAAGAGACTATAAGGAGGAGCAGGAGGAGGAGGAGAAAAAGTTTGATTCTAGTGATGATTTTGAGAGTTCCTCCTAGGATGAAGGTGATGATTTCCTCATTGCCTTAGATACTCATACATTATAAGGTACATGGTTGATATATTTTGGTTCCTCTTTCCATATGACCTTAAATTGAGGTTTTTTCTTATAAAATATAAATAAAATGATGGTGGCAAGGTGTGCCTTGGAGATGATTCTTATCTTAATATTATTGGTCATGGTAGAGTCTTGATTTGATTCCTTAATGGATGAGTGAAGGAGATCAATGGGGTGCTCTATAACCCTAATCTAGAATGAAGAATAATTTATGTAAGTAAACCAAATGATATAGGAGTGGAGATTGTTTTCTTTAGTGGAGGCTACAAGATAGTTAGAGGATCTATGGTTTTTGTTAAGGGTGTTATTATTGAAACTCTATTTCATCTAGATGCATGCATGGTTTAGTGCAATATATTTTCAATTCTAATAGTGATGATATCTATATAATATTTACCTTCACCATTAGTATGAACAAAAAATATGTGTATTGTTTCTACCTATGATGGTTGTTGTTAATGGGTACCTAAGAGTGCTCATGATTTGGATGCTAAGCTACCAAAAATTAAAATAATTTTATTTCACTAAAGGATGGGTCATATATGGTGAGAAGGGTTTAAGGAATTTGAAAAATAAAAACCAAGCATTGAGGGGTTAAATGAATATAATCATAAACTTTTTTTTGTCAAAAGTGATCCTATTATTGTAATAAAATATAACATAGCATCTAGTGTGCTCCCCTTAAAATGTTGAATTTTTAAGTATTTTACAAATCACTTTATTAAAAAATTAGCTAACATCATGTAGTTTATGCTTGATTTTCCTACTATTTTTAATGAACATGTCACATCCCCGTAAATTGGCCATCTCCCAAGGATATCGTATGGCCAATAAAAATAAAACAATACAATTGATGGAGTACTCAACCAACATAGAATAAATAAAAAAAAATCAAATTCCTTTCAAGACAAGAAAAGGATGGGGAGAATATGTCAATAAGAATTTATCGAGGAAATTTCATCCATTCCATGGTAGGAGACAACTTGCAATAAATGGGAATGGGCTTAGGTATGGCAAGGAGGTCACAAGGCATGACATCTCAATTTTTTGAGTTGTCTAAATGGCAGGTCGTGGAGAAAAGAGGCATCAAGGAAAACTTTTAAACCCCCACAACCCCATATCTACTCATTCAACCTATGTTTCTATACACGTATAAACTAAATTGATCAATTAAAGCTGAATTAAACCAAATTAACAAAGATTTGATCAATCAAACATATAAATCTCAATGAAATTGCTTGCAACACAAGTAAAGATTCAAAACATGAAATATTTCAATGAAACACAAAATGAAAGCTAAATGAAGGGTACTCTAAGTGTAAACCTTAATCCTATTGGGGGATTATGTCCTTCATAGATTTGGAGATATGCAATCTTGAAAAAATCTATGATGTGCAAAGAAAATTGGATGAAATTATGAATTCAATGGTCTCACAAGCTCTCAAATTGATCAAATTGCAGATTCAATGCAAGATAGTAAGTTTACTCAAAGCTTGTGCATGATTTTTATGATGAAATGGCTCACTATTGATAGTTTTTTCAAATCAGAATCAATGGTGAAGATCAAATTGGCTAATCAATGGATAAAATCAAATGAGAGGAATAGATACGGATCAAGGACAAATCAAATGATTAATAATCCATAAGACATGGATCAAAGATTGAATCAAGGGCTCCAAATCCATGAGATACCCAACTAATTCCCTAAAATTTAGGAAATATATGTTAGAGAAATTTTGGGAGATATTTCCATTTGGGGGAAATATTTGAATTCAAAAATAGAATATTCTAAGGGAATATTCATTGTGCAAGTGGGAAAATTTGGAGGATTTGAAAGAAATTAATCAATTAAACAATTAATTATGCAAGTGGATATAATTATAGGCTTTAATTAAATAATTATAAATTATTTAATCAAAGTGTGATTAATGACAATCAGTTAAATAATTTGCATTATTTAGTAAAATGAGAATGAAATTAACTAGTGTAGAGAATAGTGAATTAACTAAATAAATTTGATTTATTTAATTAATAGAAGAAATAGTAAATTTAACAAAATAATTGGCATTATTTAATTAAATGGATGATTATGCAAAATAGACTAGAAAGTGGTGTTAGTATGCAATATTATCAGGACAGTTTTAGGTGTCAACATTTTGTCTCTCTTTGAAGCAATGCACTCGTTGCATTGTTTCAAAGAACTGATGCTGCTTAAATCAAAAATAAATAAAAAATCCTAAAAAAAAATTATGCCCCATTGTGTCCCAATGGAAGGAATGATTACTAGTATACTACCCCCTCAAGAGTTTGAGCAAAAAAGGTAGAATTTTAGTCAGGCTTGTGACATAACTTTAGGATTGGTTTAGCTACATAGAGGATGAAAAAAACCTCCCAGATATTGATAAAATAATTAAAATAGGCCACCAAACTCAAAAATGAAGAAACAAGGAAAAAACCCTAGGTTTGGAGTATGCAACTAGGTCAAAAACCCTAATTTTCATACATATATAAGGGCTAGGGGTCATTTTCAAACTCATTTGTACCCTTTGAGTTTAGAATTTGAATTATCTTGGGAGAGACCCTGTAGAGCTCTTGATGTAATGGACGACCATGTGCTTCCTCTACATCTCATAGATTGATTTTGTGAGTTCCAAAGCCCAGCCAACATAGGACCACTGGTATGTACCTCAAAAAAAAATTCTTGCATGCTTTCTATGTAGGTTAATTTAAGGTTGAAATTATCAATAAGTGTGTCGTTATTTCAGTGAGACATTTGTTTTGACCCGTGACACACTTGTTAAAACACACACACACACACACCTATCTAGTTTCAGAGCAGGGTAAGTGTACCAAGTTGTGACACAAAAATCGCTTTTAAGATGCCATTTTTTTTTTAAATTAGCAAAATTTTATGTGCATGAGAAAATGAATATAGTTATGCTCAAAATTTGAAGACACAACAAGAACAAGAGTTGAATTACTCTGAGTCTAGTTTCTAAGCTACTATTTTTTTTTTTAAATAATAATGAAGATTAAGGGTCTCAAAAAGGGGGGGGGACAAAACAAGTCCTATTTTTATCAAAAAAAATAGCATAGTGCCTGAGGGCTCCCCCCTTTTTGATTAACTTTTTTTTAGAATTTCAAAAATCCCAATGGTGAGAAATTAGACAACACCATGTAGTTTATCCCATTTCTTTTGGTTTACATTTTTTTTAAAGGATATATAATGTTTTATAAATTTTTAAGAGTGGATACATCCAGAAAGATGCATAAATTTTACATGCTCAAGTTTTAAAGGCAATCAAAAGTGAGATTTTCACATCCACATAGAATGGAGTCTAGTTTTTAAAATTTATTTCAAAGTTTGATGAGACAGAGTAAAAAAAATCTATCCTAAAACTAGCACATGTTGGTTTTTGACAAAAATGAAGGCAACACCAAGAGAAGATATGGATGAAAATCTTAACATAATCAAAACGTTAAAAAAAAATATATTTAGTTAGATAGAAAAGAGCCTAATATCATCATAGTTTTTTATAAACTTGCATTGAAAGATGTGCAAACAAGACTGTTAGCACGACCAAAAATATGTGAAAAATTGGTACCCTCCTAAGAAAATCGCATCCATAAGAAGCTCATTTGGTGAGCGCCAAACTTGGCACTCTCCAAATGGCACATCCCATTTGGTGCTCGCCAAATTTTTTGTTCACCAAATGGGATGTGTCATTTGGAGAGTGCCATATTTGGTGCTCACCAAATGGGATGTGCCATTTGGAGAGTGTCGAATTTGGTGCTCACCAAATGAGCTACATTAACAAAAAACTAACTTTTCTTTCTCTTTGTGTCGCTCTCCACCACATTGATAATGCTTAAAGTTCACAGTTTATGATTGTTGATGGATAGTTGAGGTTTTACCTTTAACTCCCTCTCTGCCTCCTTCCCTCTTAACCAATACATACCCATTCTCTCTCAACCCTCTCTAGGTCTATCCTACATTCTCTACCTTGTCTTCCATCCTTAGGGTTTAAGGAATATGTTTAAGGATTTAATGTATAGGATAACTCCCCCTCTCAGGTCTCTTCCTCCCTCTATCCTTCCAACCCCCTCTCTCAAGTTTTTCCCTCCCTCTATCCCTCCCACCCCTTCTCTCTCAAGTCTCTCCCTTGCTCTAT
>VDFB02126079.1:0-17300 GCA_007258455.2 Sequoia sempervirens
AACCAATTGAGAAATAGTTTTGAGAATATTTTACCTAGAGGTAAAATCTAGCATATTTTTGTTTATTTGTAGATTTGACCAACACCATTTTTAAAGGAAAAATCAAACTTCTAAGTCATTACAAGAATGAGTTACTTTATTACTTGTATGAAAATTTTACCACCATAATTTCATAAGGAAAATAAAACCACTAAGTCACTAAAATAATGAGTTACTTTATTCCTTGTATCAAAATTTGACTAGCATTGTTGATAAGCAAAAAAAAATCCCTTAAATTTTGCAGGAAGCATTGTTCAAGAGTGATTTATCGAGTTGTTCAATGAAGTTAAGAACTAAATATTGTTCCAATGTAGTTGACATATTACTATGGGTCTAAACAACCCAACAAATTGAACTTAATTGGAATATATTAAATCCTACTCGAATGAGTTGTCACAACTAATCCAAAGTTTACTATCAACACACCATCACCTATGGTTATTAGGTGAGCAACTATTTGAGCCTATGAGACAACAATATAAGTATGCATAAATTATTGCATCACCTTTCCCAAATCTACTTAATAGCAAGATATTAATTACTCTTCTTTATATTTATAAACATGCCATAAATAGACAATTGTAAAAAGGCATTTTTCTACCCTTATTTAGTCTTCACTAGCATGTTTATTTTTCATGTTTTTAAATCAAATTCATAACCCCTATACTCCCAACCTTTGTCAAATCATTTGTTGTCCTACTAGTTTCATTAGCTCATATAAAAATAAAGAAACTGATCACCACCCAATTTTAAAACAATACAAAAACTCTAGCCATGAAGTTTATAATATAAACTTATATATATCATTTCCTTGATATGCTTGAACAATACTAGTTAGAAGGAATCCTTGTAAATGTATTGAAATCTAAAAAATTATCTTAATTGTGTAGAACATATTTCCCTTCCCATCAGCCAAAAGACTCAAAAAGAATCTCATTCAACTATTGTACTAGTGGTACCTTCAGCATTCTATAGAGTTAAGTTTCTTGCAGCTATAAGAACTTACTTCTATTGTATTTTAAATCTTCAAAAATGGTGAAAGGAATAGCATGCCAGGTAAGGGTTTGGACAATGAGGGAGCAAAATAATCAACACTAATTTTTAGGGACTACACAAGATGCCATTTTAAGAAAAGGAATGTTCAACAACATTAGATTTCGGAAAATGAAAACCCACATTAGAGCAGTGGTCTATAGCACATCATTTTCGCATATCATAATGCATTATGTTTTAGTTATTATTTGTGCAACCTAGCAATGCCATGCTTTAGAGTTTTCCCCTACCCCTTTTGTAATTTATTAGCTATCCTAAGCCAAGAAATATCAGTTTCCAATAAATTTTCAAACAAAACTCTAAAATAGTGTGAGACAACAAAGATCATTTCTAGAAGTTGAGAATAAATTAAAGATTATTATAATGCCAAGTTAGCCTTACATTAAGGTTATAGTATCACAAAAGACTAATTGCAAAAAAAAAAAGGAAGATAAAACTTGAGTTTGTGATATCTTTAAGAAGCAAAGTAGAATGCCCTAGCCACCCAACTTTGGTCTCCTCCTCAAAACTCATCCATACCCTTGAAGCAACCATTCCCTTGTTCTTTTTTTTTTCTTCCCATCGATTCAATTCCCTCAAATGAGACCTTTGAAAATTGATTTAAGGAAAAGAGGGACTAGATTATCCATGGCATGCTGGTCAAAGTTCTTTCTTGCCATTGGTGGTTGTTGTAGGGTTTTCTGAGCCTCTTAATGCTTATGTTGTCCTCCCCCTCACCAAGCTTCTTCCTCCTTGGTCAAGGGTTTTTGATAACCTTCCTGCACTGCTATCTTATGTCACCCTTCTTCTCTCATGAAAGTGTCTCTTTATTTTCTCTATGTCCTCTTTTCTTTCCTTATTTGCTCGATGATAGGATTTATTTATTTCTTTTATTTTTTATATATTTGATGGGAGTCTTGTTTTAATCGTCCTTTATTGTTATATATTTAGGTGTATGAAAACTTCTTTTTTTCCTTGAATTGCTTTTATTTTAATATTTGTAGCTATCACTTTTATAATTTATTATTTTCTTATTTACCTTTATTTCTCTTTTCTACTTTTATGAATTTATTTATTTTTAATTTTCCCTTCTTTCATAGAATTTTAATAGATTCATCACTTCAAGAATTGTTAAATAACCAAAATATTCTAAGTGGACCTGATGGCTATACTTAGTAAAAAAAAAAACTATGGAAATGCACACACATACACACTTATATATGTCCACAAATTAAAGTTTGATGTTCCACCCCTAGTCCAAATAACATTGGGGCTAGGGGTCATGCAAAATGATTAAAAAATGATTGAGGGGATATTGCACACACCAACTCTATTTGCTTTACATTAAATGAATTTATTAGTTCTTGACACCAACAACTTTTAACTATCTATGATATCGCAGAGATCCATAATATTTTAGCACACTTATGTAGAGAGTGTATTTTCTCTGGAACCTTGAGTAAACATATCCATGTCACCAATAAAAATTATGCTAAAGACTTGAACATTTTCTGCTTTACAAGGGTTTGATTTTTTTTTTAATTGCTACACCGACTTAGCGAATACTTTCTTTTAAGATACCAGAGGATTCATCTGCACCATGTTGAGGTACATAGTCACTCTTTACTTCACTTTATTCATTCCTTTTCCACACTTTGTTCATTTCCTTCTTTTTCTAACCAATGTCGAACTTCTTTTGAGGAGAAAAAGATCTTACATTCTTTCCCTTGCATAGCCTTGTAATGTGTCCAAGTTTATTAATTTGAAGGTCCTCTCATGGTATTTTAGGGGCTTAAATGCCCCTAACAAAAGGTGTTTGATTAAGTGCCATATCGAGACAAGCGGTGTTGAGATTTTTACTACAAGAAACTAAATTTTTAGATGAACAAAACAAAGAAATCCTAGCTAAATGGTCCAAATGGGAAGTAATTTATACTCATGCATTAGGGTCATCAAGAGGACTAGCAATAAATTATGTGATCTATGCAAGGTCAGTGTGGAGTATTGTAGCCCAAAAATGGTGTATGCTTGTCAAGGTTCAATGTTATCAACACACATTTTGGATATTCAATGTTTATGGCCCCACATGACTACTGGCAAGAAACATGTATGGGACTGTTCAAGAAAACAACCCTCTTTTTGTTAAGGGATGAATTTATTATATTAGGAGGGTATTTAAATGTTATTACCTCTCTAAAAGAGGAAAATAGAGGCATCATTCCCCCTCCAAAAGTAATGGAGTACTTTTCCAATTTCATCCTCGATAACACATTGATTGATTGTTTACCAACTAATGCTAAATTTACCTGGACAAAAAAAGGAAAAAAATTTCTCTCATCACAGAGAGATTAAATATTTTTCTCCTCTCCATGATTTGGACCAACACTAATTTTAAATATGGCTCTTTCATCCTCTCATTCCTGGGTTTAGATCATTTTCCAATCTACTTGGATATTGTTTGAAACTCTACCAAATAAATTTAAATCATCCTTTAAATTTGAACACATCTGGTTTAGGGATGAGAACTTTCTAATTTACCTTAGACAATGGTGTGAGAATTCACCATTCATAGTAGGCTCCAAAATTTACCAATTAGCAAAAAACACCAATTCGTAAAAGGGAAGATCAAGCAATGAAATCATCTCCATTTCAAAAATATTTTTAAACAAAAAAATATTCTTATTCAAAATATTCAATTTCTCAATGAACAAGTCATTAAAAATGGTATGAAACTTGAATCCTTCCATGGCCACAACCAAGTTCGAAAAGAACTCAAAGAATTTCTTGCTAGAGAAGAAATATATTGGAAATAGAAGTCAAGAGAAACTTGGTTAAAAGAGGGGGATAGGTATACCAAGTTTTTAATAACTTAGTCAAGTTAAGACATAATTCCAACATAATATTTTATATAAATTATAAATGTAATGAACTTCTAAAAGATGAGCAAAAAATTGAAAATGAGGTTATCATATTATTTTCCAACCTCCTTACCAAACTGGCGAATTAGGACCCTAATGTGGTTGATAAAGAATAAGAGTTCTTAATCATCCCAAAGATACTTAGTAAAGATGATAATAAGTTCCTCTTGGCTCCATTCACCTTGAAAGAGGTCAAAACTATTGTTTTTGCATTTTCCCCAAACAAAGCTCCTAGGAGGGATGGTTTCACTACACTATTCTATTAGAAATATTTGGATTTATGGGAAGATATATCTAGTTAGCTTTAGAATAATCTCATAGAAATAGAATAATTTGAAAAGAGCTCAAAAAAACTCATATTACTCTTATAATCAAAGTCAAAACTCCCTCCTCATTTTTAGATTTTAGACTTATCTCCCTCTACAATACTATTTATAAATTTTTTTCTAAAGCTTTTACCCTTAGGCTTCCTAAAATCATTCTAGGCATTATCTCGAAGGAACGAGGTGGTTTTTTTTTGGGAAAATAGATAGATGAAGGGGAAATGATAGCTCATGAAATCTTGCACTCACCTCATCAAGAAAAAATCCTAGCTATCATCATAAAATTAGACATGATGAAGGCCTGTGACAAAGTAAATTGGGATTTTTTATTAAAGGTTTTGGAAGGGCTAGGATTTTCTACAAAATGATGAAAATGGATTATTTCCTATCCCACATTAGCTAAATTTTTAGTCCTCATAAATGGAAATCCAACTAGTTTTTGGTCCACCTGTCAAGGAGTTAGGCAAGGGGACCCTCTTTCCCCTTTCCTTTTCATCTTGATGGTAGATCACTTAGCCAAAAAATATCAACCTTTCATGCATCAAGTAAATGGAATGGTATAAAAATTCCAAGATCACGCATCTCTTCCACTCATTTCTTATTTACAGATGATACATTACTATTTGGCCATTCCCCGGTGCATGAAGCCAAAAACATAAAGTATATGTTGGACAACTAATATCTAATTTTAAGTCAATTGATTAATCCATGGAAGTTAAAAATGTTTTTTCTAGAATACTAGTACTTTGGTAATTGACCATATCCTTTCTATCTTATAATTTCGATAGAATAAACATCCCTACAACTATCTAGGTATTTGTTTCCTAGCAGGGGCTTAGAAAGCCTCATTTTGGCATAATATCTTTATGACTATACAGAGCAGAGTGGCATCCTAGAATGGTATATTGTTGTCACTAGTGTGCCATGTTTGGCATAGTGAAATGATCAACAAGGAAATTTGTTTCTATAGTCAATTAGAGGTATATCAAGGCAAAGAATTGGAGGAAATCAACAGGAATAGGGGAATTTGTATTCTGATATAGAACATATTCAACATCAATTACATAGATTAATTTTGGACTATACATTATAGAAACGTCCACAATTAAGGAGGTCTACCCAAGAGAAGAGGCTTACAAGTAAATTTGATGATTATGAGTTATTATTTTTTGATAAGGCAGAACTAGAAAATTATAAAAATGCTTGTAAAGACTCAAATCGTGTCAAATGGATAGAGGAAATACAAGACAAAATGGAATCCTTGATGGAAAATGATACTTGGGATTTGGTTACCCTTCCACCAAATCAAAAACAACTAAAGAATAAATGGGTGTATAGATTGAAATAAGAAGATGGAGGTAAATGTTGCAAGGCCAGATTGGTAGTGAGAGGTTTTGATTATAAAAAGGGAATTGATTTTAATAAAAATTTTCTCGCCAGTTGTGAAAATGACAACCATTCGTACAACATTAGGTATGGTAGTTATATGTGATCTTAAACTTGAGAAACTTAATGTCAAAAGTACATTTCTTCATGGAGATATTGAAGAATAATTGTATATGGAGCAGCCTAAAGGTTTAATTAAATAGGGATAGGAGCATTTATATTCCAGATTGAAGCGAAGTTTGTATGGGCTCAAGAAAGCCCTCAAATTCAATAGCTTCATAATTGAGCATCACTTTACTCATTGTGAATCAAACCCATGTGTTTACTGCAAGAAGCTTGCTAATGGTGAGTTTGTTATACTTTTTCTTTATGTTGATGACATGTTGGTTATTGACACTAGCATAATGATAGTTTTTGAATTGAAGCACCATTTGGCCCAATGTTTTTCTATGAAAGATTTAGGGGTAGCGAAGAGGATTCTTGGGATGATAATAATTGGGGATAAAAAGAAGAAAGAAATTGGATTGTCTCAAGAGAAGTATATTGCCAAGATATTGGATAGGTTCAACATGAAGAATGCGAAGCTTGTTAATACTCCATTGGCTAATCACTTTCATTTCGATGCTAGCAAGAAGTTGAGTCAACTTTTTGGCCATTTAGTGGAAGTGTTTTCCTTGATTTTTAGAATTCAACACATTTGACCTTAAAATTTGAAGCACTTAGATATGGAATCTTGAAAATTGTCACTAATCATAAAATGTAGTACTCAGAGTCTAGCTTCCAAATATGTAATTTATTTCAATACCCACATGATCATACAAATTGATTTTTAATAGGAATTTCTAAAAACCACTATTTAAAAGTCATTTTTTTTACCATACCAGGCATGTGTACATCATCCATATTTTGACTTAAATAATCATATTTTTCTAAATCCTTTTGGGAAAAGATTTGTAACTCACTAAGCACGCTTTCCATATTTTTTTGTAATTTTTTATTGAATTTTTTTTTTGTTAATTTTTTACTAGCCATATTTGGTGTTTTGAAAAATCATCATGTACGTCACGCATAAGATGACCTAAACTTATTATTTTTTAATTTTTTTTTAATTGAAAAGAATTGTCTAAAGTACGCTTTCATGCAATATGTTCATCAAAAAAATATGTTAACAAAAAGCTATTAAAATACTAAAAATCCTTGATAATTCAAGTTTATGGACCTGTTTCATTAGAAATTAATGAAAAATAAAAAAATTAATCCAATTGTAATCAAAATACATATTTGGAATCTACACTGTCTCACCTATAATGGGTTTTAATTTTGTCAAAAAATTCTACAAAAAATGTCTTCAGACATATGCCCAAAATCACTATTTTCTTGTGACATTGCTAGGACCTTCAACTTGTAGGTCAAACAAGGTCCAAGGCCTAGGTTCAAATCCCTAAACCTTTTCCCAAACCAAAAATAAAGCACAAACTTGACCAAAAATTCATATTTAAAAAAATTGGATCCCATTTCATAAAAAATATTTTTTTATGCTTTTACAAACAAGATCCCATTTTGAAAAATTCCAAAAATGGAAAATTTTTAGAGATGACAATTTCAAAAATGGAATTTTCAAAATGGGATCTAGTTTTGAAAGTTGCCAAAATGGAAACATTCCATTTTTGGAAATTTTTCAAACCGGTAACCTATTTTGAAATCCATTTTGAAAACTTTCCAAGAATGGAAATTTTTCAAAATGAGATCTCGTTTTTTAAAAAACGAGATCCTGTTTTTGAAAAGAGGGATCTAGTTCTATAAAACAGGATTTGAACTTGCTTTTTAATAAAATAGGATCCCATTTTTTTTATTTTAGACTTGAAATTCCAAACCTAAATGGAATCCCATTTATTAAAAAGTGGGATTCCATTTTTTGCAAGCCAATTTCATTTTTTTCCTTAAGGAAAAAACTTCCACGTTTTGTGGACTCATCTTCTTGCTCTTATCATTTATCATTAGAAATGTGTGCAAAAAATCAAGAAGGTCAAGAAAACATGAAGGGTGTTCTATATTCAATAGTAGTTGGGAGTTTCATCTATGCCATGGTTTGTACTTGTCTGGATATTGCTCATGTAGTGGGAGTTACGAGAAGATTTATGAGTAATCTAGGTAAATCTCATTGGTAGGCAGTATAGTCGATATTATGGTACCTAAAAGGTACTTCAAATCATGTATCATGTTTTAGAGGAAAGGATACTCAACTACAAGGTTATGTTGATTTTGATATCTTCAGAGATCCAGACAAATGGAGGTCTACAATAGGTTATGTGTTTACATTTTATGGGGCTACAATTAGGTGGGTTTCACGGTTGCAATAGGTGGTTGCATTCTCCTCTACTGAGGAAGAATACATTTCTCTCACCGAAGGAGAAATGGAGATGATATGGTTATAGTGATTATTGGGAGAATTACGATGCAAGCAATATATTTTCACTTTTTTTTTTGTGATAGTAATTGTGCTATTCACTTGGCTAAGAAATCCACCTTTCATAATAGAACAAAGCATATAGAACTTCGATATCATTTCATTTGACATGTAATTGAAGAGGGTAAGCTCCAAGTGGAAAAAATTGATACCATGGGAGAAGTTCAAGTTCTATAGGACTTCTCTCGATATTTTCAAAATGTGACAATAAGCCTAAAGTGGGTCATATCTCTGAGTAGCTTGCTTGTAGTAGTGATTGGATTTCAAGTGGGAGATTGTTGGAATATGAAGTCCAATAGTATCTACTTCTAACTCATGTTTTTTTAACCTGAAATCCAACAGTCTCTACTTCTGACTCATGTTTTTTACCTTACTTACCTTTGTCTCTTGACATTCCTTTTGGATTGTTATGACTACTTTGATGTGCTATAAAAAAAACTTTAATAAAATTGGAGAATTCCCTTCTTCTTGTGGGTGTAGCCTATATGGTGAACCACATTAAACATGTGTATTCTTTTTCATTTGTGTGATTGAGTTAGAAATTTGAGATATCTATAGAAATATTGATAACTCAACATTCAAAGATGTGTCATATTAGGAGATTGAGGTTGTTGAAGAGATTTTGATGGTTCTTAATATTTATAGATAAATGTATCATGGCATCTTATTAAATTTAGGGTGATTTTAAAGAGTCATAGTATTTATCCATAATGTATCATTAGAACTTTTAGATTCTAGGAATGTAAATAAAAATTAGTCTTATTCAAAACCTTTGATTATTCATAGCATTTATAGATAACTATTATTATTATTTTTTTCACATTGTAATTGGACATTAGGTTTTGGTGAATTTCAATATTTTATTGTTTTGATTTTCAATATTTTTTATTATTTAATTTTTATTTTTAAAATTTATATTTATTTAATTAAGTACTTAAAAAAATATTTTTAAATTTGAAAGTTATACTTTAAAGATGTTTTTGACTCTATTTTATTATGAATTTATAAAATTTAGTCTTACTCTAAACCTTTGATTATTCATAGCATTTATATATAACTAAATTTATTTTTAAGTTTGAAATTTATAATTTAAAGATGTTTTTGAATCTATTTTATTAATAATTTTTTTAACAAGATGAGATGGGAAATAAGAGAAACATGTATTTTGTAAAGAAGATAAGTATTAATGTATTTTTCACATTACGTCACTAATTAATCCTTTTTCCCCTATAATAAATATTTTATTTATTTATTTAATTATTCATGTTCCTATTTTCTCTCGATAATTAAATAATTATTTTCCATCTTTCTCTCCACTATTAAATAATTATTTTAATAATTTAATATTTTATCATTTTTCTTCACTTTATTATTTTAATTAAAAGTCAACCTTTTCTCTCCTCTTTTATAATTAAATAATCATTTTTATTTAATTATTCACTTTCCTTCCTAGCCACCTCCTTTTCCGTGTCATTCTTATCTCTTTATCTCAATTAATTTACACCCTTGATAAGGTTTAATTACCTTTTAATCTCCACCGCCCATCCTTAACTAAACCCTATTTTTCCCTAACCCTATTTCTTTGCTTCCCAAAGCGATCTCATCCATTGGTTTTCATCATTCAATCTTGACCCTTCATTCAAATTTGGTTTTCTATAAAAGAGACCTATCACTTTCATTTCAAGGCAACAACCACATTGCTATCTTCAATATTTTGTTGTCTTTATCACTAGGCTTGTTCTTGTATATTACAAATCTGAGGGCAAACAAGCATATAAAGCAAAATGAAGAAGAGCAATGAAGGTGATCCAACCATGGCATATGAATTATGGTAATATTGTTTTATTATTATAGTATGTTTCTATGTTCATTTGTGCTTCATTGTTGGACTAGGGTCTTTAGGAATTGAGTTTTATGTATTTGGTGGTTGATACTACTGATTCATGACTTTCCCATGATTTTACTCTATTCTACACTTGCAATTTTTACAATTTGTAGCAATAACAACATCATTCCAAACACATGAAAAAAGTAGAATCTGAAACCTTGTTCTAATTAGATTTTGGTATCATTATGCCTAATATTGATTCTACCATGTTTACTCAAAATATATTTCATAAATAAGAGGAACATGTTTTTTCCACTATTATTTTGACATCTTAAGTTAGTGATAAGAATTAAGAAGTATCCACTCTATCAAATTTACAAACAAGAAAATTGAAACCTTGTTCTAATTAAAGTTTGACATCATTATGTCTAATATGTAGATATATACCCCTTCCATTATACCTAATGCCCTTGTTCTAATTAGGGTTTGGCATCATCATGTCTAATATGTAGATATATACCCCTTCCATTGTGCCTAATGAACTAGTCTGGAACATAGAAAGTTCTTTTTGTAATAAAAGACGAGGAAAGAACGGAGAATTAGATTACTTAGGCAAGAATTCTTTCTCTGATAGCTTGCGAAGAAATGGAGAACACAGCCTATTTGAAATTGTGGCTGGTGATGACTCTATTTATTGTTGGATTTATTATTGCTGGTTTGACACTTCATGACCATGGGCATGCCTGGCTGGTGCTGACATATTTCTGAAGAATAAGACTCTTTATTTTCTTGAATTATTCCAGATAAGAAATGTATGTGACATGGTAGAATGAAAGATTATAGCCAAATATTCTGAAAAGAGAAAATCATTCTGTTAGCTGCGTGTATATTTATATTTATCTTTTAGAATCTGGGCTTCATAAAAAACGGCAGATTTATTATTTTCATTAGTCTATAACTCATATTTCACATAAATAGATTTTTTTAGAATGAATAGATTCTTTTCTTAGAAGATAAAATATTTTATTATGTATTTTTTGGTGAATGGATTGTTTAGAAAGGGTTTCAAAATTTCTGGAACATCTACTAAAAAAATTTAAATAACCCAGCTCCTCTGTTCTCCACTCTCTTGCACCATATCCTTACAGGTGGAAAGCAGAAATCCCTGTATTACTTTCATGCTCCAAAGCTTTGGGTAGGAACTAGAGGGCGGGTGTGCAGAGGATCTGATGGCACCAAATGCCAGTTCTCCAGCTGTGGGGAATGGTATCTCCTGTCCAAGTGTGCCATCGGATTTGCCGGAGGTGTGAGAGGTGGGCAGAGGACTCTCCTACACAGTAACCAGATCTGATGACAATCCCACCAATCCTGCAACTGCTACATTGTGTTATGCTGTGAGCCTCTACTCTGCAAACCCAAAAGGCATATGGATCACCTTGATAATTCGACTAGAACAAATCCTGCATGTCTTCAGCAATACAACCATTCACGGCAGAGGAGTGAAACTTATTATGACCGATTCTTCAACTGGTTTGAATGGAGTTGAGAATGTTATTCTTCATAACATTTAGATCAGCAACACCAACTTTGATATAGTTCATATATTTGAATCCAGAAAGGTCTGGGTAGATCACCTCACTTCGTTTGATGGCATGGTAGGTCTGTATCTGCGGTTCAAGGCTCTACTGATATTACGATTTCAAACTGTCCTCTATCTCATAATGACTACAGTATATTGTTGGGTCCCAAATTTAGACACAATTGACCAGCAAATGAGAGTTATTGTATATAGGAACTGGTTTAAGAGATACAGACCAGCGCCAATCCTCACTGCGGGTAGTTCTTGCCAATATTATCAGCGGAAGAGGTTTTTTTTTGATAAATAAGGGGCCGAAGCCGAGAAGGTTGTATTCAAATTAAAAGTATAAGAGTTTACAAGACTTGAAGCCTCAACAGAAGATAAAACAAACAGAATCATGACTTAAACTTCTCCTGCTCTTAGTAACTCAACAAATGAGAATTCTTCAAGCCTCAATTTCATTTGAAGTGTGACCAAGCTATCTTTAACCTGCAAAATCAGCTAAGGAAGCATGGATCCTGAAAAGAAGAAGAGGAGGAACAACACAAGTATAGTTAATGTTGGATCACAATAGGTGACCTGCTCGTGTGATGATGGTGCATCACCTCAACCTCTACCTCACCATTGACCATTGAAGCCATCATGTATCAGAGAAAGCATGACAATGCTAGGAATAATCAACTAACATTGTATACAGGGACCATGGACCATTTGAAACCGCAAGATGGCAGCAGGGAAGGCATTTGTAAAGCAGCCAGTGTGAGACTAGCAGATCATGGAACTGACTGAATTTCTGCACCAACCTTCCAGCACCAGCTGACTATTTCTCTGGCAACCTTCCAACACTCACTGACTATCTTTTTGCGACATCCTTCCAGCACACTTTGACTGTCTTTCCATGGCATCTTCAGAGCACTCCCTGACTGCAAACTACATGTAAAACAAGTAGAATATTATACAGAAGATTAAGAGTGAAACCAATATTGCAATGTGGATCTCTTTGCAAATGGTGTTTGTAGAACCCATTGTTTCCTTCGCTGCCTTCTTACTTGACTCTCCACTCTTAGAAACCTAACTATCACACTCCTCTTCCTCATGGATGATCTTAGAAGCCTTAACCACAAAAATCCTTGCTCCTCATGGAGTTATTTGTTTAAGTGTCGTCGCATCAGCTCCCATATTTTCCAATGCATCTGCCATTGTATTGCCTTCTCTATAAATATGGTTAATTGTTACATTTTCAAACTTATCCATCAGGTTTATTGTTGAATCTAGTAAAGATTGTAGTTTGTAGCTCAACACTTTCTTAGCTCTTATCGCATTTACCACAAAAGTCGAATCCCCTTCAATTTCTACCTTTGCCAAGTTCAATTCTATGCAAAGGGATAGCCCTAATACTAGAGCTTTAAATTTTTCCATGTTGTTTGTATCAATCTCCAATGGTTTTGAATATCTTGCAATAGTTTTTCCCTGCCAAGAGTGAATCACACCACCTACTCTTAATGGACCTTGATTCCCTCTGGACGCTCCATCAAAATTCAGTTTGAACCATCCAATATTTGGAGGTCTCCATTTACAATTTGCTCTGTTTTGTTTGCTGACTTGACACCCTTTCCCAATAACTTGAGGAGTTTTTAAACCAAACCAGTTCTTGAACATACTGCCATCCCAGCCTGTATAAGATTTTGTTTTTTTGCTTTGGGCATGAATTCTTGAGTTCATTGTTTCCACAATGACAGCTTCAATCTTAATCATAAGTTTTTCTATCTCCATGGATTTCCCTTGGAATACTCTCCTATTTCTCTCCTTCCATAGTTCCCATAACAAAATTGAAGGAGAAATGATCCAAAAATTTCCACACAAGCTGTCCCTAAAAAGAATTGGCCAAGATTTGAATAGTGTGAATATATCATTTGGCAATGTTGTTATCCAACCAAGTTTAGCACAAAGCCACTGCCAACATTCAAGGGAAAAGGGGCATGTTAGAAACAAATGGTTGACATTTTCCTCACTATTGTAACATAGTGAGCATCTTGAAGGGCCCTGATATCCAATTCTTTTAAACCAATCTGCTGTCAAAATTCTACCTTGCAAAGCCACCCATGTGAAGATACCAGCCTTTGGCATGCACGCTTTGTTCCAGCATAATTGAATAGGTAACTGGGTTTTGGTTCTTCCTTGCTGCCCAGATGCTATTGTCTAGATGAATGTATTTATTTTTTTATAATTATTTTCTTTTCTTTCCTTTCAGATGGGAATGTTGTGTATGGAAATTGGGGACTGTATGCAATTGGGCACAAGTGCATGCACAGATATATTCAGAGAAGAATGTGTTTGTACCAGGAAAGATCTTGAAATAACTGTGTTGCTTTGGTTGCATCTTTTGCAAGTGCCTGTCTAAAATTTGGAGAAGCATGTCTTGACTGAAAAATAATACACAACAGAATCAAGTTAGCATGTATGGCAAAGTAGTTCTTACAAATTTAATTCATGGACATAAAATTTGTAGTATGTAATTTTTTTCAAATTTGATTAAATTAAAATAGATTGCCTTAAAAGCCATGAAATGAATACTGGACATACATTGTATCCATTCAGAATATTTCTGATCATAAATTTTTTTTGCCATGTGAGAAATTTGTCTTTGTCTTGGCTAGTTCCTCTTCAAAGACAAATCGAAAAGATTATTGTGGCTGATGACTCTTCATCAGAGTAGCTGAGGCCTTCTCTCATGACCAGTCAAATAAGTTTTGACTTGTATTTGAAGAGGAACTAACAAGACAAACTGCCCACATGTTAGAAATACTTTTATGATCAGAAATATTGTGAATGGATACGATCATACGGGTATGTCCACCTTTTAAAGCAAGTTATTTCAATCAAAAGCATCTTGTCAAATAAGTTTTGACTTGTATTTGAAGAGGAACTAACAAGACAAACTGCCCACATGTTAGAAATACTTTTATGATCAGAAATATTGTGAATGGATACGATCATACGGGTATGTCCACCTTTTAAAACAAGTTATTTCAATCAAAAGCATCTTCTCCAAATTTTAGACAGAGAGTGCAAAAGATGTAACCAAAGCAGCAAAAATGGAGAAGAATCAATTTGGCAAATGGTTTTGTTTAATATTTGAAACTGTCTTAGTATGGAAGAAGAGGTAACAAAAGCAGCAAAAATGTAGAAGAACCCATCTGGGCAAAAATGGAGAAGAACCCATCTGGGAAAATGATTTTGGTTAATATTTTAAAGTGTTTTAGTATGGAATAAGCGTAGCAGATAACTACTGTTATTTTGTAGTTAGTAAAAGAGAAAAAAAATGACTCTGTTTTTGTCTACAGAATAAGAAGTGAGAATTTTCATGAAAAATCTAATTATAAGAAATTATTTAAAATCAAAACAAATATATAAGATTTGATTGTGTATTTCATTCTTCTAATTTTATTCTCTTCTTTCTTCAAATTTTTTAATTCATATACTTATGTGTAGGCTTTAACACAATAAGAATTTTTATTTTATTTTCATTATGCTGTAATAAAAATGAATTTTAAATTTTGTGTTTTCTCTACAGACATTTTGGAAAAAAATGCAATGAGAATGCCATCATGAATAGTACTGCTCTGGAATTATTGTGCAAGGAAGTGCTCGTTCATATTTTCTTGATTGAATCAGTTTCTAAATGTGGTCTTTAACAAACTGCAGTAGTATCAGAATTCATAGGAGAAATTACTTTCCAACAGTTCATGCTTTCTTCATGGAGAAACAGCACTCGTTGCTTCATAAGTTTTAAGGCATCAAAGTTTATATCATAAAAGAAATGTATGATATTTGTGTTGTTTCATGTCACATAGTTGCAGATGCACATATTTTATTGTTTCTAGAACAGTAGTATGCATAGCTCTCTTTACTATGACAAGAAAATATTGTACGTGTGTTTCAATCTAAAAAGATATGTTTGTGTTTTTCTATGCAGAGCTTAAGATCTTAGTTGGCATTATCACTAATTTGAATTATTTTTTTTAACTTATGAAAAATTATATATAAATATTGTTTTAAAAGATTTAATTTAACATATATATATATATTTTAGATGAATTTTATTAGAGCCATATTTTTAATTAATTAATATAATCATTTGTTCATTGTTTTTTAATATTTTAAGTAAAGGCGGGATTTTCTAAAGATTCAAAACTTTTTGAAAGAAAATTTAAAGACAATTATAATTTTTAATACAAAATTAGTAAAAAATTACAAATATTACTTTTTAATACTTATTCATATTATATGAATATTTATATACTATTAAACTAGCAATTGCACCTTGATGTGCAATGGGTACGCCGAAATGCTGAAGGTCAATTAAAGAAAAGATTGGTGAAAATAAATAAATTTTTAAAATATATTTTTTAATTTTGAAAATATCATATGAATTGATCTGAAATATTTATTTTCATTTAATTTGGAATTATGAAGATATAAATTAAATTTGACAAATATATAGATAAATAACCAATATATAGTTTTATAATAATAAATTCAGTAACATAATAATTTTTAAAATATATTTTATAATTTTCTTGTAAACAAATATATACTTTTATAATATAATATTTTCGAATTATCATAAACATTAATTTTTGCTTTTACACACAGATGCAATAATAATGTGAAAACTTAACAAGAAATAAAATACCTAAATGGCTAAATGAAACACACCAATCCAGAGGAAAAAACAAGATGAAGATCAAACAAGCCAACAAAGGAAGAGGAAGACTTTGATAAAAAAACACGGTGTTTAACTGTGAACGACAAAACCCAAGTAGCAGATGGGTATCCAACGAACCCACTCGCACTACTGTTGATTGTGACTAACTTTCTGTGACTCCGAGTCAGGGGGGTATATCCAGTGTTCATGGAGCCGAGTAAAACAATTTAGGGTTCCTTCAAACCAAAAAAATTAACCTTCACCGCAAATAGGCCTATGGCTCTGCCGTGAACTAAATATTAACCTTTACCTCAAGTAATCTCTGGTGAACTGCCAGAAAAGCATATGAGCAAAAAACACTGAAAAAAAATTAGGCAAGAGGATTATAGAAACCATCTCCTCTGCATACGATAGTTTCTAATAAACATCAAACAGCAGTATTCACAAGAGTATGAAGCATTGTTTTGAAACCCTACAAAGGAATAATGGTGAGTCTAACGTAATCAATAGCAATATAAAATATCAAAACCAGGGCAACTGACTTACCTGAAGATTATGCATAAATTTAGAAGAATAGTACACTGCAAATATGAAAATAAAAAGCAGCTAAAGGTGAAATTAATATCCAACCAAACTGTTAAAGAGCCGTATTTGAGGGTAACTCCACTATCTGCCATGTTTTGTTCGACAGAATAAGTGCCACATTGTTCGCTGGAGAAAACACGCCATAGACGGAAGGAAAAGTTCCCCACTGCTGGAGAAAACGCGCCATAGCCGGAAGGAGAGGTTCCCCACTGCTCCTTCACAGAATAATTCACACATTCTTCGGGAGCTTCCGGATTGCTGGCGAAAACATGCGTGCTATTGCAAGTGGGAGCCTCTAATAACATTTAACTAAAAAGGGCATTTATTAAAATAAAAAAACACTTAAAAATATTGAATGGTGGAGATTAAATCAACCGTAATGCATTGCTTCTAATGAATTTTTGACGGTTGATTTCAAAATTAGCTTTGCATTTT
>VDFB02126080.1:0-13471 GCA_007258455.2 Sequoia sempervirens
CATGTTAAAGTTAAAATGTGCAACACATCTATGACCTATTTTACTCATGGGATCTACTAAACACAAGGTTTGCCTTCCCTTTGCTAATTATCCAATGAAAACTATTATTGCCAAGGAATGCCTCATCATAATTATATAATCTATATCAATAAAATCACTCCCTATGGGGATGATCCATTTGGTTTGAGGCACTTAAATCAAGCAACCAAGATTTATCACTTCAAATTTAGTTGAAATGAATAAAGTTGCATTTTCATAATGAGTGGATTTACCAATTTTGAAATTTCTAGAACAATTTTTCTTGTTTCTACATAGTGAAGATTTATTTAGTTAATGCTAGAAAAATTATCAAATTGATTAATTACATCAATGTTATTTACTTAATTAAAATTGGATGTAGATCTATGAGATAGTCATGTTGTGATAATAATAGTAATGGAACAATGTATTTTAGATGTTTACAATTTTGTTCCTCTTTTATATGATATTATATAACATTGTTTCAAAGAAAAACAATCTACAAATTTTTTTTTATACTACTTGCCCTATCCTTTGAGAAGAGAATTAGTTAATACATATGATGTATAGAAGACTCCTCAAGAGGGAAAAAATGTTGGGGGACTTGGATGGGCTCTTGATATGAGAAATACCTAAATAGAGGATGAGAAAAGAGGGTGAGAGAGTAACATCAGAGTGAAAAGAAGAAAAAAATGGAGGAAAAACCTATAAATACATGTCAATGTTGTGTCATCCTTTGGGTCTATGACAAAGATGATTGAGGAGTGGCTTGATGAGGTGTCTAATGGGAAATTTCCTAAGGAGGTCATTAAGGATGAGATGGAAAATAATGCCACCAATGGAAAGAAGCTTATTATTGATGATGTGGCCAATGCTAAAACATGATTTACTTTGCTAAAACATAACTTTTTTTGTATGTATTAAAATTCTTTTTTTTTTTTTTGGATAAAGGACATTAACATCTAGTGCATAGATATTTTTCATTTTTTTTTTATATAATTTTCTATTTTTTCACACGTGCAAAACAAAGAGCTTGTTTTTCAAAGAAAAACCTACATTCACAATAAATGAAAAATAAATATAATAATCAAATTAAATTTATTTAAGGTATACTTTTGGGAAGCTTATAATAAGAGGAATACATACTCACAAGAAAAAGAATCATTTGGTCCCAAAGGTAAATCAAAAGTGGAATTTTATCAGCATTTTGATGGGTGTAAAGGAGACTCAGTTATAGGTATGGTTTAAAACTAGCAGGGTTCTATCTAAGGGGGCTTGATCTAAGGTGGTTTGATCAAACCCTCTTCAATTGTAATCCTTTAAATGGAACTTTTCAAGGCTTAAATCATTATATTTTCTAAAAATATGTGATTTTAGGAAAAATCAAGATCTCCTAGAAAGTGTAAACTAGTATTATGGGATCACCCAACCTCACAAATGAATCAAAAATTATTGAAGAGAGCATTGAATAAGACATCGTCAAATAAGACATCATTGAATAAGAGAGTGTTGAATAAGAGAGAGTCGAATAAGAGGCTTCAAAAAAGAGAGACACAATAGAGGTCTATATAACACTCTTTTCTTATACAATTTATAGAAGTAGCCAAGGCTAAGAGTGTAGAGGAATAGTTTGAGTAGAGGAAAAGTTTTCTTTTGGATTAGTTAGTGTAAGCTTGTATTACAAAATGCTTTTATGCTTTTTTTTGCTTTCTACTTGTATGGTGATGTTTATGGATTTAGTTTTGTATGGTTTACATTGTTTATGTTGGTATATCTGATGATTTGAGTGAGTATGGTATAGGATGAGGAGATTCAAAGGTAAAGTGGAAAAGTGACAAGTTGATCAAATGGTATAGGTGCAGCCACAACAAGGAAATTTGTGGCAAGACATGCTTATGTGTACATTGGTGACATTGATGAAGAGGCAAGGATTAAAGTTTTTTATTTTTTGATCCATCTAAATATCGACAAGAACCTTAAAATCTTTAAACTTGATAATTTCTAGATTTACACCTTAAAAAATAAATCCACATATGTGAATAGTCATTAAAAAATGAACATAATAATGATATTTTCTAATTGAAGAAACATCGACATCATCCAAAAAAATCACTATGAATAACCTCTAATAATCCCTTTGCTTTAGTACTATAAGAATTAGACTTTACTCTATTTTACAAACACACAATATAACTAAATGAACCATCTAGTAATACTTTTATTAACTATAGTCTTAATCCATTTTTCACTATTGTGGCCCAATGTCTCATGTCATTATATATATGAATATGATTTAATGCTATGAGATTTTCACAATCCATAATGTTTGAGATTGTAGAATTACATAGATTAACTTATAATAAGTAAATGAACTGAACTTAAACAAAGTCCCACACCAAGATCCCTTAGCTAGCATGAGACTCCTGGTTATTCTACAACAACTGCTCTCAAATTTGACATTCATTCTAACATCATTCATTTTAGAAACCAAAAGTAAATTTCATGCTAAACCAAAAATGTGTAACACATCGATGAATTGGTTTACTCTCCCACTACTAAACATAAGGTTTACCTTCCCTTTGCTAATTATTCAACGAAAACTATTGTTACTAATGAATACCTTACCATAATTATATGTACTCTATATCAAGAAAATCACTCCCTATGAGGATCCATTTGATTTGAGGCACTTAAATCACTACAAATTTAGTTTAAATGAATAAAGTGTGATTTTCATAATCAATGGATTTTCCATTTTCATAATCTATAGATTTTTTTTCTTGTTTCTACATAGTCCAAATTTATTTCTTTAATGCTAGAAAAATGATCAAATTGATTAATTAAATCAATGTTAATTAAAATTGGATGTAGATCTATGAGATAGTATTTTTGTGATGACATTAGTAATGCAGCTATGCATTTTAGGTTTCTACAATTTTGTCCCTCTTAGATATGGCATTATATAAATTTATTTCAAAGAAAAACAATCTGCATTATCTTCACATGACTTTCCCTAGCCAATGGGAAGAAAAATACTTAATAGGTATGAGGTAGGGATGACTCCTCAAGAGGGAAAATAATGTCAAGGAAATTATATGGGATAGGTATGTGCAAGATCATCATGGAAAAAACCCATAGAATTGGCAGGTAAAATTAAAGTTGGTAACTTGATGTAAAATTTGAATAGTTATCTATGTTATTTCGCTTGTGTATGAATAGAATCATTGAAAATTTATTAATGTGGTTTTCTAAACTACTAGGTTTGTTTCAAAACAAAAATCTATTTGGTGAAAATTTAATTTTCAATCGCAGGTAGTACTTAAATTTTGGGAAGCAAAGAAGTGGGTGTCACGATCTTACCACCCATACAATAAAAAATGATAATATTTTTTATAAGGTTACACAGATATAAGGAAGTAGGGAATCATTCCGTGTGGGTGCATATTTTTTGAAATATTTTTCAAATTAATTATGGGTTTTCCTTGCCACTTTTTAAAAATATGAGAGCCATTATGTCGACCACCTTAACTTACAGTTAAAACTTTTATGCATTCAATTTTCCTTTTTCTGTCTATAGTGTCACGAGAAGCATAGAATGTAGCCTTGTGTTTTGAATTCAAAGATAGGTACCGTTTGAAACTATAGATGTTTGCCTTTCAATTCTTCCTATCAATGAGAGTTTGAATTAAATGAATTCAAATGAAAATGAATGTCTAATTACTTATCCAAAATTCAAAGTAGAATAAATTTCACTATTGTTGGAGATTTGAGAATCTCCTTTAAAATCATTTTGGTTTAATCTCAATTTGGGTTAAAAAATTAGATGGAATACATACCATCATATTACCACTTTTGGCCATCCATGATCCTTTTTCATTGGATGAAATGAGAGACCTAAGGGATAAAAAAAGAAATGGGAGGTGGAATTAACAAGGTGAAAGAAAAATATGGAAAAGCCTATGAAATAGGATCTATGGAAAGATTGAAGTTTTAATTTGGAGAGAATAAACACTATAATTGGAAAGAGAAGTTGAAAATTAGAGATGTAGATGGTTATTTGGTATTCAGAATTATATAAAGAGAAAGTTGGTTCAAGAGTATCAATGAAAATTAGTGGGCCAGCTTCAAGTGAACTTATCATTTATGCATTTAATGTGGACCTTTTTTTTATCACTTATGAGGTTTTTTCTCGGAAGTTTGTGTATACACCAAAGTTTGTTTTCCATAGAAACACACACAAATAACACGTGTATGCTTGCACAGTACATATGCCAATTTGGCATAGGTGCATGCTTGCATAAAATATGTGCCAATTTATCATAGAAGAATGCTTGCATAGCACATGCACTAATGTGGCATAGGCACATTAGGGTGTGGCACATGCATAATTTGGCACAAGTGGGCTAATGGGTATTACATCCACCTCATTGTGTGTCACATGCACTTTAGGTTGTGGAATAAGAATAATTGGGTGTGATGCATGTGCACTACATGGTGCATGTATAATAGGTTGTGGTACAAATGCACCAACTTGTCATGTAACACACCATGTGTGGTTCATGCACACAAGTATTGGGTGAGTAGATAGTGTTAAAAAAATTTAGTTTTTTGGGGAATGTTTAGGTTATATTTTAAGGGGAAAATGAGCTAGGGTTGGGGGAAATGAGGGTGAGTTCACACATAGTTTTTGGATATGGATACATGTGGTAGGGTAGTAAAATGGAGTGGGTTATATGGGAAAAAAATTGTTGGATTGGAAAATGGGTTAGGGGAATGAGAAAATAGGTTAGGGAAATGAAAAAATGGGTTAGGGAAATAGGAAAATGAGTTAATCAAATGTGAAAATGGGATAGGGAATTCAGAAAATAGATGGGTTTAGATAGGAAAATAATTTAATGAAATGAGAAAATGGCTAGATGGGGTGGGGAAAGGGGATTAAAAATGGGGGGAAAAATGGGTTAGATGGGAAAAGGGATGGGCTAATGAAATAAGACAATGACTAGGTTGGGTAGGAAAATGGGAGAGGAAACAAAAAAATAGAGAAAATGAGAAATAGTTGGGTGGGATGGGAAAAAAAGTGAGGAAATGATCAAATAAATAAATATTTTAGATAGAAAATTGTTGGACTCAAGCAACACTGAGAGGGGGGGGTGAATCAATGTTGTGCAAGTTTTAATTAAACTAATCTCTCAAGTGTAGATAACATTCAATCAAAAGAAAGATGCATGAACATAGACCAATAATTCACAACCCCTTAACAAAAATATTTTTATGTGGGAACCCAGTTAAGGTAAAAACCATGGTGGAGGTCAATCCAAAATTTGAGTACTCAAAATATAAGTGTTTTACAAAATGGGGAATAATATAAGTGTTTTACAAAATGGGGAATGCACTTACATTCAGGCACACTACCTAGAGCTCACTGCTCAAAATTAGGAAGGCTCATTGCATTAAAAAAGACTTGGATTACAAAAAAAGGTTGAACTGAAAAAAAAGCATCTACAAATGCCTAATTGCAGTTCCAGTTAGGCTCATAGATCAAATCCTGGAGATTTTTTCTGATTCTACACTTTGATCTACTCTGTCTTAATTCGCTTCACAAAATCCTCTTCTACACAAATGAAAATCACTCAATTACTCTTTTGATATTTGCATATACATCAACACATATTGAACACCACACATACATATCAAAATGAATTAACTGATCTCACATATATATCAGCTACCAATAATTCAATTACTATACGTCAGCTTCAATAGAATAGAAAATATCTTCCAACAATCGACTCAAATCATGAAAAAAAATTAATGCACATCCACCAAAGTCGGCCATAGCATCATTAGGACTCAAAAAAATATATCCAATATGAAAATACTTCAAACAATTTTTCTTTAGACATTCGTAACACCTTACATTGACTTAGTTAGCCTTCATATACTGATGAACAAAAAATTGAACAACTGGATCTCCTAACTCGTACACCACTTGATGTGACAACATAAAAATTGAGAATAACACATTTCATATACCCAAAAACCTTCCCTAAGATCTACAACCAAAAATGATAAACTGGTAATGCAAACCACTTGACAGATTCAACTTCAACCAGATACCTTGCTCTTCACTTTTCCTTTTGGTATAGTCGGATACTACAGTACGGACCAGATCAACAACTTAGATTGCCATCAATGACAAAACTAGAAGCCATATACCAACAAAAACTAGCTTAACGAATTGGGAAAATGGATGGTTTTAGGTTTTGGAAAGAGGTTGACCAAGTGTATGTCTATGTGTAGATATTTCTCATGGTGGTGGATTGAGAGAGGTAGCTCACAATGTTGAGGTTGATAAGAAATTTTTAAGAGGATGATTTGGAGTTGATAAAGGTAGTTAGATTTCCTAAAATGACATGGATTCCTAATATTAGGTTGGATAGGAAACTGTTGATGATGTTGGTAGAGTGGTGGAATTTTGAAATATTGGAATTTTATCTTTGATATGATGATGAATCTAAAGGATATGTGGCACATATTGCATATCCTAATTCATGAGGAACTAGCGTATTACTATTTAATTAATACTTAGGGAGTAACGCAATGATTTTCCAAGAGAGTATACCTATCTAAATATTTTTGGTTTCCTTGAAGTTCTTTGAAAGATCAATTTTAACATACACAATTTTATAGATCAACCAAGAAAAATTTTGTGATCTCAACACAAATCACATTACCTAAAAAGGCTACTATTTTGGCAATAAATTCTAACATGGTAAGGACAACCTAGGAAGCTCCACTCAAACAAATATATCCTCAAAAAATTCCACATAGTGGCGAGTACTTTCCTTAGTAGTATTATATTTTTAATTGTGAGGAAGTAAATATAAATATGTAATACTTATCAATAATCCATGAATAATTAATTGAGGTTCTATTACCTAAATTATAGTCTTTGTTATAATTTTATCCTTTGTGATCCTTTGTTTCTTTATTAATGCAATTAATAGATGAAAATTACTAAATCTATAAATTTTGTTGTGTTAGTGTCTAGGTTGTTAAGTCTTGATAGATGCAAAACAATGTTTATTGTCTTTTTAAATGAATAATTGAGGTTGTATTACCCCAATTATAGTCATAGATATAATTTCATCCTTTATGATCCTTTGTTTCTTTATTAATGCAATTAATAGATGAAAATTACTAAATCTATAAATTTTGTTGTGTTAGTGTCTAGGTTGTTAAGTCTTGATAGATGCAAAACAATGTTTATTGTATTTTTAAATGAATAATTAAGGTTGTATTACCCCAATTATAGTCATAGATATAATTTGATCCTTTATGATCCTTTTTATATTTATTAATGTAATGCTGAAATTGGATCCGTTGATAAATTTAACATCTGTTCTTATGATTTTCCTCATTTTCTTTGAAATATATTTGTCTTGTATTTTTTTCTTCTTACAATAATTTTAGTTGTTTGGTTTGTAAGTATGCAGTGTTATTTTGAATTCAATAACAGTGTTTTTTTTTTTTGTTGTAGAATTTGATTTGAATTTATTATAGTATTATGTTGTTCACTTGGTTTACAATTATGCTTTCGTGTTCAATTTAGTAAGTGATTGTTTTCTTTTGAACAATTTTGTGGTGATGTAGTTTATTGTTAATTGGAATATAACTATGGAATACCTATAAATAATCAAAGAAAACTATTTAAAGTATAAATTTTGTATAGTTAGTGTGCGGGCCATATAGTCTTTATGGATGGAAAACTATGTTTAGTTTTTTTTAACAACTAATAGAGGGTGTATTACCCCAATTATTGTCTTTATTATAATTTGATCCTTAATGATCTTTTGTTGTGTCTTCATTATGTTTTGAGGGATATTGTGCGGTTGGGCATTTTAGGTGTTTTTCAAATGTGCTTCTCATGTCACCACATTATAGATGAATTGGAATCAATTGCATGGCACAGGTAGTGGAACTTACATTACTAGAAAGTATAGTATTATTCATTTAGTTTATACTAGTCAAACATAATAAATTCTTTAGAAGTCAATGATAAGAAAATTAATTTCTAAAAATTTAGTGACATCTATGCCATACAATGAACACCATTAAAGTGTAAAATTAAACTAATCAAAATACAAAAAACTATTTATAATAGAAACACAAAAGCAAAAGTAATATTTAGTCGTGTTTTCAAACTTGTATTTCCAGAGTTATACTTTGTGCATTATGAATAAAATCTAATAATTCATTATATATATATATATATATATTATAAAATCTATTTAATTTATACATTCTACAATATAACTCTACCAATTTATAATTTTTTTTTGATGTAAGGTTTTTAATACTTAGAGTCTTAGACAACTGACATCCATGGTCTTACTGTAATTCAGTTAAACAATATCATTGACATTAAAATCTCTCTAGTACTCCATACTAATTGAGTTGTATGACTTTAGGCATACACAAATTGCAGGTGTAAATGAAAAATGGTAATCTGTGATTGTAATTGCTTCTTACATACTTACTATGTGTCAACTCCCATGCCAAAAATTTCAAATTATTTCTAGGTCAAGTATAAAATACATCACACATTAAGTCATTTGCATCCATGTACGATCTAAAATTCAACATCCATCTATGATGTAAATTCACAATGGAATCTTTATCTTTTGAAGTTATTCTCAAAATTCTGTGTGCCCCCATCATAGCATGATGTTACATCAACATATTTTGATTAGATCACCTCTTTTTCAAACGAGTTTTGAAACCTTCATTTCACAATAGGTCTTTGCATCACCCTTTTGCATTTGTTCCAAGTTTCAAGTTTCTTTTATCAAGGAAATAGACAAAGCATTCATCACATGTTGTCTTATTTTCATCAAAAATTGAATCAAATTTAGGGCATCATTAAAGAAGATCCTCACTTAACAAGCTTCCAAAGGTGTTTGCCAATGCCACAAATATTTTATTGGATCTCTAAACATTATGGAGAATCTTTGTTTGCATGTAATCAAATTTCATTTTTTCTCAAATATCAAATTAGAGCATAAAAATTTAATCTAGTTAATTTTTGCACCCATGAATTTGGCGCTTACTAAATTTTTAAAATGATCCAAATCTCATAGATTTTCTTGTGTTAATATAGCAGATGAAATCCCTTGAAACCAAAAGAACCTAAAAATTCTCAAAGCTTATCAATTAAAAAATTGTGAATGTAATACTATTCACAATATTTACATATTTACTTTTATTTCTCTTGCTCAAATAAGAATAAATAAGTAATATAAATACAAAATATATAAGAATAAATAACTAATTTAAATAAAAAATACTGAATATCTACTATTGACAAACTTGAACCTAAGATTCTATGGATATAGAAAAAATGGCTCAATCTGGGTGTCATAGGTTAAAGGAAAACTTAAATCTGAAACTTGTAATATCATGCATCCTTCTTACCATGAGTTAAAAGAAATTGTGTAGAACCTATTGAGTCTCCGAGTGCCTTTAATTTTTTTCCTTGAAATTGTCTTCAAATGAGCCTTTATGTCAAAGTAACTAGATACAGTGAATGGTGGTCCATTCAGACCATAGAAAAACAACATATGAACAAAATATAGTGGCCATCAAATCAAACTCTAATAACAAATTATTATGAATTTCAACTAAACCAATTAGTTGTTGAGCCCAATTTGTGATTGATAGAGTATATGTGTTTATCTTCTTTGAATTGATTGAACACAACACTTCAATACTATAAAACATTTCAAAGCTTCAAGCCTAAATTCCACAACAAGAAGTTTTGGCTTATGCTTATAAAATTATTAATCTTGCGTGTGTCCCTAGATTGAATTCTTGGCAAAGCAGAAGCTGGTGTAGAATTAATTTACCACTAGCAAAGACCAAACATTTATTAAAATCAGTCTTGATTAGTCATAGAGCTAAATATTTTGGTCACTGCAGAGAGACAACATAGATGTGCACATTTTTTATATTATTTTTGCTCTCCTTTTGAAGAAAACTAATCTTGCAATCTAATACAACCTACAAGTAAGCTTAAGTCCAAATCAAACCAATTGGGGGAACATACATTCATCGGTGTGCTCTTCACAAACACACTCTCGCAATGGAGCTATACTATGTTATTTATAGAGACTATTAATAGCTGATAAGCTCATACCATTATAAAATTGATTTTATCTTTGAACATGGTGGAATTGAAATATATTGCAGCAGTTATCCAACTCTATATGATCACAATAACAGCTGTCCTAATAACTGATTCAAATTGCAGCCCGTTGCAATCTCCAAGAATTTGGGAGGATGACTCTGTTAGCAGAGTTGCTCAGTATTCATCTACAATTCCAATGGGTGCCAATTATTTGGATAATTTGGAGATGGGGAAGAATAGTTCTGCAATCTTAGATCAAAGGTATACAATTATTGATCTAGAATCTAAATATCTTGTGTTGCAATGCCATTGTAATGTTCTTTAATAGTATAGTCGGTAATGCAGACATGGTTATTGTTCAAATTGATGGTCTGAGCAACACCTTTAATTTACTACAAGATGATCAACATACAACAAGTGGCTCTCATTTACCCAATATAGCCTAACAGTAACTTGTGATCTTATACTACTTTTATAGCTCGGTGGAGACCCATTGAGAGACCCTCTTATAGATAGTAAGCTAGCTAACTGTCCTTAAACAGTCCCAGGTCATATTTGGACACAATAGATTGACGAGGAGCTCAGGTTTACATATATGGGGGTGCTTGTATACTTATTTATGAGGTGCATAATATAATCATCGGCGGGTTGAATATTCATCTCTGTAAGTCTACAGACCCTGGTTGTGTACTTATCTAGGAAGGACTGAGGGCAATGGGATTTCCATTAGGTCATCAAGACATATTAATTCATATATATTAAGATAAGCATTATGTCCACAAGCATGCCTCTAAAGGTTTGAGATCCCACCACTAGGAAAAAAGGATGTTCCAATTTTTTATAGTTGAAGAATGGTTTCTTCTAGTGTTTAGATAATTTTCCTAATGCATATTTGAAATAATTTTTGAGTTTCTTTTTAAGAGTAAATAGGTCCAAAAAGAAAATTATATTCAAATACAGATTTTCATTGTGGTGGCATTTTCGGTACAACATTAATTGTAAACTAATCAGCACATTATGTGAAATCAATCTATGTATCTCTACATTTGAAGTGATGAAAAAGGAGAAAATCTCAACATGGTACTCTAAGCCTCTTCCAGGCCTAGTATATGTGGATTACAGATAAAGGCAAAACAAGAAATTCCTCAAAAGATAACCTACCTTGGTGACTTTAACAAATCATAAAAAGAATATGTCTAGCCAATACATGTTACTTGTAATCAGCCACATTTGAGACAAAATGTTTATAAAAAAATGAAATGTTTAGCAGAGGAGGAATATAAACATCAAATGCTTATGTATTATATGAGTGCAGCAACACAATAATCATACCAACAATGGGGTAACAACAGTGGCATGTATATATGAAAATATTATTGAACTACAATAAGTGGTAGCACTCATAGAGATGAATTATAAATCTAATAATTTGTTGAAAATAGCAAAATGAAGCGAACAACCAACGTAAATTATGAGTTGTGGGATGGAAAAGTCTTTTTAAAACAAGGAGATTAAAACCTCTTCAAAATTATAAAAAGTTTAGGCAAAAAAAAAAGAGAGCAGAAAATGGTTTTCCAGTTTGTTTGAAAAAAAGGTATTTATGTATTTAAATGATTATGATATGGGTTGTAGCAAACAGTGAGTCTGTAGCCAATTATTGTAGAAAACCAATATTTAATAAAACATTTTATAAAGAGCAGAGTATAATAGTCTTTGAATGTATGACAGGATAGATTGTTGAAAGTATCATGTTGAGTTTGAAGTTACAGAAAATTAAATTAAACATATTATTTTTGTTATTGTTATAAAATAAGCTGATTGGAAAACTTGTTATAAGCAATAGTATCTTAGTTCTCTATTTGCATATGTTGGGTAACCACATTATAGAATAGGTAGCAAATCAGACTTGTGTAATCTGTAAAAACGGAAAAATCTATTAGAAATCTTTTTGTTAATAAAAGTTGAAGTAAATTATAGCTGAAAATAATAATGATGAGATTGTTTGCATACCTGAGATGGTGATGCATATGTAGTTACTTGATTGTCTTGCAAATCAAAGATTACATTGTTTTTATCTAAAGTAAACATTCCTTCAGCTTGTAAGTCACGTATGATGAAGATATTTTTTGTCTTGTTTTGTACGTACTCTTCATAGCTTGTTTCTTCAAGTTGTGGCAAAAAACGATTGAACATCTCATTTTCAAGTGAGCATTGCAATATGTTTTTGTTTTCAGTTGCTATGATGCATTTCAGAGAATGATGATATGTGTATGTTGTATCTTTGTTGCACTTTTTGCAATGAGAAATGTCACTTTTTAGTGCTCCATAGTTAGAAAAAGTGTAGTTGCATTTCGTGCAAATAGGTTCAAATGGTATTGAGAAAGGGTTAGCAACCTTCAATGCTCCATAAACCTGTAAAATTAGTTTAATATAATTGAATAGTATTTGAAAGAACATAATTGCATATAAGTAATACTAATTGTAGTTGGATAGGATTAAATCTGTTTTATTATTCAAGAATTATTTTTTTCTATAAGAAATAGTATTAAGAGAAATGCTTATAGAAGTAAGATAAGAAATTACTTGATATGTTGAGTGAAGCAGCTTGTGAAGTTGGTCAAAGGTTTCCTTGTTTGCAAGTGGTGCAATATATGTAGACTGTGAAATGCGAAAAGCAAAATCTTTTGTGTATGTTTTTGATAAAAGGGGTAAAACGGGTTTTATAGGGACGCGGAATCTTTTGTGTATGTTTGTTTCACAATATTTTTGAATAATATCAAAGGATAATCTTTCATTTGAACTTGGTTTTCAATTGTTGTGTATTGTTCTATGAGACTCCCATGTAGATATATCTATTTAAAAAACAAAATGTTATTCAATTGTATTGATAAGAAATGGTAAATAAATTATAGTATAACTTATATTTATAGGAATTATAACAAGAAAAGCTATAAAATACCTATGCATGATCATACTTGTTTTCTCCATCTTTTATGTCGAGGATGAAGTTGTAAGGTGTCCTTTTGTATGCAAGAACAACTACACCTATTGTTCCAACTGTGTATTGTTCTATATTTTGATGTAACAGCTTGATAGTTGTGCTTGGAATGAAAGTATATTCTTTACAAACTCTAGGGATAGTTTCAATGACACTATGTTGTGTTAATAATAGAATTAAATCATAGTCACCATGATCATATCTAGTTTTTGGAGCAAATTGAAATGTTGTTATGCAAATAGTTGCTCCTGGAAATATCATATGTTGAA
>VDFB02126081.1:0-38281 GCA_007258455.2 Sequoia sempervirens
TTAGCTAGGCATCCAAATTGAGAAAATTAATTAATTTTAATTATTTTCATTCAAAATGCCCTTCCACCATGGAAAATAGATCATTTCAACCCCTACAACCTTGAAATTACATAATATAATAATTTTGCAAATCACATTAAACACCCTGCCTTCCCTTGATGTATGAAATGGAAATAAATTCCACAAAAATAAATATTTCAATCCTTATGAAACTTCAAAATATTCTCTTGAATCTCAAACCTACACCAAAAATACAAAAGAACTAAACATGAAAATAAAATATTATTTTGATGCAAGATTGCTTGTGAGCTCGAATGATCCTACATCATAAATTGACCAAAAAAATTAGCAATATCTTGACTAATACCTTCATCTAAAATTCCAATGGGAGATCTAGGAGACACACCCAAATATGTAGCATGTTAATCTCAATAACATTAAAGCTTTCAAACTATCTTTCTAAATGAAGAAAAGTATTTCTAAAAAGCCAAGGGCCTCCTTGACAAATGTGAGTGTAGTCCTCCATGGAATGAAAGGAAAATAATAGAAAACCATTCATAAAGTCCATAAATTGTAGAACATAAGCCATTTCAATACCCCCTACAAGTCAATAGAGGGTGACATTAGGGATAACAGGGGTAACTTTGTGGCTGCTTACTCAGGGGTATTGGAACACAGACCGTCATGACTGCAGAAGCTAGGGCACTACTAAAGGGCATCCAATTAGTTGTCTCTCTAGGGATAAAGAAACTGCATAGAGAATGGGATTCTATTTTATTGATTGATTCAATCAAACTTGGTAGGTTACTAGGATGGAATACCAAAGATATCCTATTAGAAATAAATCACTTGGTTTTGAAGCTTGAAATGAAGATCTTATCTCACATCTTTCATGAGGGAAATCAATTTGTTGATGCTCTAGCTAATCTTGGCTCCTCTTGGAGCATTTCCAAGTGTTAGAGGAGTATTGGGAGATTATTGTCAAAGATACAAGGTATCATCCTTAAGTAACAAGGCACCATTGTTACCCATGATGATAACTAATTATGCCTCTTTCATGGCTTTATGAATTGTCCACATAATTGTACTTTGGGTGATGTGGACGAAGAAGGATGATGAGGTGTTAAATCTGTGGTAGCTTTTAAAAAATTGGGTGAAGGAGGTGGTTACAAAGCTAATTATGAAAGGTTATGGGAAGTACCTCAAGTTAACAGTTAAGATTGGTTGGGCCATGCCCAACTTTAGTAAGCGGTCTTGTCATAACCTTAGCATATCCATATAGACTTTCAAATTCAAATTCATGTTTCGTTGGGCATCTCACTTTGATGTGACTTCTTCTTGTCATGTGGAGATCATTCTGAGTCCTCTCAACATTGCTAAAAAAATTCATAGAATAAAGGATAGATACTTAGGGATTTCTATATTTGGCCCTGTAGTCATTTGGCATTGGTACTTGTGAAAGTACAATTTGAAGGATAAACCCATCAATGTCATCATTATTCACAACCTAATCCTTTGGTGTCTTAGGATTTTTAATTATGGGCCCACAAAGATATCCTCTTTGGAAATAACATCTGGCACGTGTAACCTCTAGATCACCTTAATTACTCGACATCATCCTAGCTAGATTAAAAAAAAAAATTATGGGTGACCTTTCACATTGATCTAGACATTTTAATTTTTTTTCTCTCATAGGATTACTAGTATCTCAGAGTGAAGTGTGGAAAAATGGGTGGTGAGAGGGTGAGGACAAAGCTGGATAACTATGAGGAACTCCAAAAGGATCCCCTAGTTTGGCATATTTTTGTTGAAGGTGGGTTGGTGCCATTGATGGAGTGTTTAGTGGGACATGATGTGAGAATGTCAGCACAATTTGCAAGCTCTTGGAAAGATAGGAGTGTTACGATGGGGGTATCTCTTTCGAGGTCAATGAGGATGTCATAACTCATGCAACTGGGCTTTCATGTAGTGGAAAGAAGTACACTAAACACACCAAGACCCAAGATAATGAAAGCCTCAATGCTTTCTTCAAAGAAAATGAAAAACTAGTCAAGGCTCAATCAGGTTTCGAAAGGGATGTGCTCCCTCATCCTTGTGACCAGGTTTGTCTAGCTATTATGAAGTATGTGACCTTAGGAGGTAGGAATAGAGAGTTTTACTATTATCATTTTCCTCTTCTCAATCATCTTCATCACAAAATGTTGTTGAGTTTTCCTTTTTTCTTGCTTACTAACTTGGAGAATTTTGTTGAGAAGTGTTTGGACACTACCGCCCAAAACCCTTATGAAACACCCCCTACCACTCCACTAGGGCCTTATCCTAAGGCTTTATCATTTCCATCTAGCTCTATGTTTGCCCAAATATATTTTTTCTATTTGTATCGAGGAGCTTGAACCACCTGAACAACCCACTATGAATCCCTCCTTGACCGAGTCTAAGGGCCCTAAAAGGAAAACCCCTCTAGTGAACACTGAAACCCCTAAGCCTAAACCTCTTGCCAAGAAAAAGAAGGATGGTGTGAGGACTGCTGAGTCAAAAGAAGTGATCGATATTTGCGAGCTCAAAATTTATCCCCATAAGATGGATAGCAAGCCTATATCAAGGAAAAAATTTAAGGAAGAGGGTAAATGTTAGGTGGAGTTTCCGACCACAGACAGTGAAGGGAAGAACAATGTGGGTTAAGACTCTAGGGGGGGTATCATTGTGGTTGCTACTATGGATATGGGGGTGGAGAATACCAACATCAGGAGATCCCACAGACTAGCGAAAAATAGTAAGAAAGTGTTGGTGAATGATACTTCTAGTGAAGAGGAGCAGTCTGACAACAAAGACTAGAGGAAGGAAGAAGATACGAAGGAGGAGGAGGAATTTGTGGAAGGACCTAGTCATTTTTATAACTTCAACAAGATGCTCTAGGAATATTCGATGACCCACTCCTTGGACCCTAGGGCTATGGAGGATGATAATGCAAATACTATGGGAAATGAGGATGATTATAGCAAGCTACTAGAGTAGATGGATAAACTCAAAATGAGATTCGTTGGGTTGACCCAGTTCACCATCAAAATGATCCATCATTTTATTGGTACCCTTTCTATTGCGCTCAAGGAAGAAGTGGAAAATAAGACTATGGAGGAGGGCCCCAACTAGGTTGGGGAGGATGTTATAAACCTCCTCATATAGAAATGGGAGGGTATAGAGAGTTATTTTGCTGCTTTTGTGTTCTATTTTGTTTTGGTCATTGTATGTCAACTGTCCGTCTACTACTTCTATATCTTTTTTTTTATGGTTGTTGTTTTAATGTTATGGACTTGATCTTTTTTGTCCCTTTGGGCTCGAAGTGTAAAGTGTACTACGCCCTGTAAATGCAACTTAATATTTCAAAAACAATCAAAAACCCAACTTTAAATAGTGTCAATATTTGGTCTATAACCAAAAAATTCCCCAATAAGATCATATTTCAAACCATCTATAGTTCTTTCCATCCACTCATTTGGAATAGTGAGATAAATAGTAGGAGGAATATCAACTCTGACATATCTAATTTCAAATTAAATATCTTCATGAGGAACCACCACTCCAAAAGCATAAAATCCTTAAGGACTAGGAAGATTAGTTTTTAGACAAGGAGGTTGAGGATCCTCAAAATGGGGAACCCCCAAAACACTACTCTCCAACAACCCATTCCAAAGAGGACCAATAGCACTAAGAATGGGGATCACCTCCAAGGAAGGAGACCCCAAAAGGAAGCCCACCCCAAGAAATAGGGAAGGGACATAAATCTCATCAAGCATAACAACAATAGGGGAAGGAAAGAAAATCAGATCAGGTAAGGTAGACAACATTTACAAATTCGCCAAGGTTGAGGAGGAGAAATTTTAGGAGGGGGTAGCATAAAGGCCCTCTTGAGAGATTTACTTCACCTATACTAAACTAGACAGCTAGAACCCTCACCATACAACTTAGAAAATAAGAATTTTTTGGCTACATGTTAGGCATCCAACCACAAAGCCATAAGTAGAATATTCTCCTCATGATCCAATTGATCACTCATCCCCTTAGAAAAAATAGGCTCCACAAAATTTTGGGCATTTAAATAGGCCTCCAAGAGAATTTTGAGGAGTGTTTTTTCCTCATCAATACACCATGAGATCTTTGACAAGCCCACAAAATCCTCCTTAGAAACCATGTTGTCCACAACATCAGAACCAATGTCAGCTTCATCATCTAAATCAATTTTTCAAAGCCAACACTATTTTTGGAGAAAGTTTTTGTCACCACAACAAAGGATTTTAGAGAATAATACATAATATATAGCTCACATACATTATCCTTTGCATAGCTACCACCATCATCTTCACCTTATACATTGTTTCCCTCCCTAGCATAGTTGTCACCACCATCTCTCACTCTCACTAGGGTTTTTGATTCCATAAACCCTCTCTAGTTACAAGGATCAACCTACAACATTCTTCTTTTACCATCTAAATATTAAATAAAATAAAAATAATTTTTATAATAGGAAAAAAAAAGTTGAATATTTTTTTAACATTTATTACAAATTGTTAATAAGTGATTATTATTGTTCGATATGGGAAGGTAAAAAATGAGGCAAAAAGAGAATGATGTGTATCAACATAAAAATAAATGAGTATTTAGATTAATAAAATGGAGAGAGAGAGAGAGAGAGAGAGAGAGGGAAATAATATTACTACTATTAGGATAAAATTTAACAGTACATAGATACAAATATTAATAAATATATGAATAAAAAAAGATAATAAAAAATAGAACTTGACAATATATTTTATTACTCCATTAATTCCTCTAGTATTTTGTAAGAACTTAAAAAATGTAACCAAAAAAATTCTTAAGAATCAACCAAGATATACATATCAATGCCTATAAAATGGTACATGTTAATATTTTAAAAAGTTTTAGTAACTTCTATCATAAAGTATTACAATGATATTTGAGTTGTTCAAGTGAGATTCAATAAGAATCTACAATAATATATATAACTCCCACTCAAGTATTACAATAAGGTACTACATTGATAATTACATGTCAAGTATATTTTAATAATATGAAACTGTCATAAATATGTGTCTAGTACTTGACAACTAGGATAACATCATTTCACAACCAATATATATAAGGTATGAAAATATAACCATCATCCATGGGTAGGTGCACCAAAATGTGATACAAAATGGTGGTCTTAAGATACAACTTTTTTCTAAAATAAAAAAATGTGATATTCGACGAGAAAATGAACATAGTTACTCTCAAAATTTGAAGATGCAGAAAGAACAAGAATTTCAATGCTCCAAATCTACTTTCTAAACTACTTATTTTTTAAAATGGTGAAGCTTAAGGGTTTTAAAAATGGAGAGCACACAAAGTGGTCCTAATTTTTTCAAAAAAATATAACATAACATCTATTGTGCTCCCATAATATGGTAACTTTTTTTATAATTTTAAAACTCACTTTAGTGAGAAATTAGCTAACACTATGTAGTTTATGCTAAATGTTTTAGCTAATTTTTAATTGAATATATGATTTTTTACTAATTTTAAAAGTGGACACATCCTAAAAGGTAGAAATTCAAGCATGCTCCCCCCTAAAATTTTTAAAAACTAATTGAAAATCATTTTTTTCAATACATGTATAATGGAGTCTAATTTTTAAAAATGTAATTTGTTTCAAAATTCGATGAACGAGTAAAAAAAAATACCCAAAATACCACATGATGGTTTTTAACAATAATGAACACACTAACTAAAACATAGAAAAAGTGAAACCTAGAGATTTCACTTTAGGGTTTAGACACTTTTCCTAAATGTTTCATTAAATAATTGAAGGTGGCAGGGGTTTGATGGATTTTTACAAGATATATGATTGACTTACAACTTGAAAGGTGATTCAACCAACCCTTAACCAAATCTAGAAATGTCCTAAGGATGAAATGCAATGATTCAAATAGCTTAATGATGGAAATTATTGTTTAAATGCAAATACAATAGATATGAGAAATCATAGACAAAAATATTACAGAAATGGACTGAGCAGGACACTATTTACCTATGGTATTGAATTTGATGCCAAAATGGAGGGCATAGGCACCCAAGGCATCATTGTCCTTGTAGGGAAAATTTAGATCTATTTTCATAGTCCTCAAGTGCTAGATCAGAGCTTATGTTTTCTTCATGTCACACTATCATATCACTATTAGATAATTTTGTAACTAAGTTTTTGTGAATTTTCAAAGCTTAGGGTTCCAATTTAAAAAATAAAATAATTGATATTCAATCTTCCTTCAAACTTCTTTAGGCCTAAAACCTACACATTCAAATCTAGAGAAGAAAGGTTGTGCCATTTATGAGCTTTCCTTAGTCAAAACTCATGTTATTTTTTCCACTTACACAATGGTAATGTCAATGATAAATGTATAAATGATAGAAATTAATGATGAATCCATAAAGTGCTGCAACTCACCACCCTTTAATGGCTTCCTTGAAGGATTGAAATCATATGCATCTCCTTAAGGTATTGATCTTTCTTGCTTGATTTTCTTAAATGGATTGAGTTGCTTGGAGACCTACAAAGATTAACCTTCACAAACAATATGAAAACATAAACATGAACACACTCACATAAATTTTGACATGATGTTGGATCTTGAATTTCTATATAATAAATCTCTTAAAATTTTCTCTTGACTTGTTGAATTTAATGCTCTTGATAATAATTCTTGCTCTTGATTCTTAATTCTTCCTCTTAATTTTCAAGTAATGCAATAACTAGGCATTTATATGCTATTATTCTAATTCCAAAAATTAAATCTAAACAACTAACTTTAGATATTTTAATTTCAAATAATAAAATTCTCACAATAACATATTTAAATTTGGAGCCAAAATAGAGGACATAGGCTCCCTAGGTGCTAGTGTCTTAGGCCTATTTTCCAAAGTTTAAGGAGTTGGGGGAAAAGTATTAAATGAGAGAATTTTTTTATGCTTGAAATAAACCTAGTGGTGTGCAAAGAGAAGTAGGAAAGGAAGACATTGAATGGGATTAAATTCTGTCTCTAGAAACGAAGAATAAAATAGGCATAAGAGTTGGGAGCATAAAATGTTGTAATTGTAGATGTGATGAGAATAATTGAAACAAATATGAATAAATTCTTAATTTTTTATTTTTATTTTTTGAATCTCTCATCTAAGAAGTCATTTGTTAGTAAGAAATCAAATTGAAAATCATATAAACTATGAATTTGAATGGTTTGGTAAGGCTCTTCAAAATTTGAATTGCATAATTCCATGAAAGGAACCATACCTCAACCTTGTAGAAAATTAAAAATAAGATAGATATGAATCTAAATAATTTAATAATTTCAAAACAAAACTTTCATAAAAGTACTCTCAAAATATTCAAGCTTCAAACCTATTGTATAATAAAAAAATAAATTTTAGAGAAGAAGGTGAAGAATAAATAACCCAAATTTTATTTTCTTTAAAAATAATCTTCCTTTTTATTTCTTAACACTTAAATTAAATCTTAAAAAGTAAGATAGAATACAATATTATATTCCTGCTATAAGACAATAGTATTAGAAAGATAGGTTTTTCCTTTTTTATGCATAATTCTTATAAATCAATAATACTATATTATAATTTATTTTTTCAAATTTTTATTATAAAATTATTTAATTTATCTCCTAAATTCTTAAAATAAATTTGAATATTAAAATATATATATATATATATATATAATTTTAACAAGTAAATTTATTTATTTTTCCAAAATAAATTAATTAAAAAAATAAATAAAATTATAATATATGCATTAAATATTATTCAATATTTATTATTTATTTATAAATTAAATATTAATTCCTTAATATATTCTTGTATACTTGAATTATTTTAGGACACTTTAACACCAAGAACTAGTTTAGTTTCTTCGTTACTTGTATATATTGCACAACACATCTTGCAACACATACTTTAGTAACATTGTTAGAAAAATATAATGATATAATCAACATTAATAAATTAACTATAAAAATATAATCACACATTATGCACAAGTATGTTATATCAATACTTCACATCTATCATAAATCAATAAATAACTTCAAATTTAATTATAAAATTGAAATACTATAGAATCATAAGGGTTAATGTTGTTGACATTTACATCCTTTTACTCTTAATTTTTTTTCTTAATAATTTATTATTATCTCTCACACACACTCCCCTTAATTTAATTACTCATGTATTCCTAGGTTGAGATCCATCATTTTCTTTAGATACCATATTTTATTTATTTATAATAAAAAGAACCAAATACTAATAATCAATCTAGTTTATTTTTTATTAGTATAATAATTTTAATGTCTCTACACTTTAGAAAATTAGATCTTTAAAACTAATTTCCTTATTCAATTACACATGACATCAAAATCATCAAAACAATGTATGCAAATAATGAAATTAAACCCCAAATTTCTCCAAAACACCAAAAAATAAAATGTATTATTATTTTCAAAATTTTCTATAAAAATGCAGGTTTATTAAAAATATTTTTTTAGTGTAAAATATTGTGTAAGAATATCTAAGCTTCTACTCCAAATTCACACCAAACATGGCAATTCCACTAAGTACAAGACACCCAAAAAAAAAAAAAAATAGGCATTGTAAACCATCCAAACTTGCACAAAGATCTCTTGGTGCCTTTGTAGAGGTTCACACATGCAAATAAATAAATAAAACGCATCCACACACTATAAAAAATTCTGCAAACAATATTTCAAACAACTTGCAAATTTCTCAAATTAGACTGAAAATTATTGGAATTGTAAACTCCTTCAACACAAGTGTAACATTTGAATGAGATTAATTTTTAAAATAAAAGGCTTCCCACCCTCAAATAACCTAAAAATATGGGAATCTCATCCACAAACCTCTAGCTTGAATGGTTTACTAACCACTAAAGAAAACAAGTAACAAGCTTCATGAGGAAAATCATTAAATGTAGTAATCCTCCAAATGAAAAATTTAAATATGAAAAAAATCCTAAGAATCCATCCAATATCCCCCACTCCTATCATGAAGAATTATTTCCAAAGGGTGACTAAAATTTTCCCTTGACAATTATCTTGACCAATTAGCATCATTGATTACAAAAGAGAATTAATCCATTGGCTTTTCCACCCAATAGGTGTCCTATGGTTCCAAGAAAAATAACATGCCCAAGAGAGAAATTTAACATTTATTTACTATTTAATTTAATATTTATTTGTTCAAATCATGAAAATTGTAATGGAAAAAATAAGATAACACTATCTTTCCCAATGTTTTCCCCTGAACTCAACTATGTATATTTCTAGATAATTGGAGCTAATTATATTTAATAAGTAATATTTTCGTAAATGAGACATGAGAATATTTTTTTCTATTTCATAATTAGTGAGTGATTTTTTTATTTGTATTTATTTTCTTTGGTCCCTCCTAAAATCTATCTCATGTGCTCCATTATATTCTCTATCCTTGTACTTCTCTCCTATTTAGATAAAAATATTTGCAATCCTAGTCACTATTTTATTCTCATTATGATGATGGATCACTGAGTGTAAAAAGGATTTCTAAATATTTATACAAATAAGGTGAAGGTGAATAGATTTTTTAGGAACAATATACTAATTTAGTCTCACACGATATAGTCCAATCTTGCATTACAAAATTGGTTTATAATAATTGGGATCAAACCAAAATTAGTAAAAATAAATTTACATTACTTTCTATGGTAGTTCAAACCTATAAATAATCATCATATCAAGAATAATAAATTTATTATTGCAATGATTCAATCTATAACAACATAAACATCTTAGTTTTGAGGTTGAAGCAGCTTACATCAGCATCAAAGTAGCATTTGAGAGGGGTGTTAGAAAGGTGTGGATTAAGGGTGACTCACTCAATATATTGAGGTGTCTGTAAGGTACTTAGAAGTTGAGTTGGATGATTGAATCACTTATCAATGATTCCATAATGATGATAAGGTGATTTGATGAGGCATGCCTATCACATATCTTTAGGGAAGGGAATTCTTTGGTGGATTTTTTTTCCAGGGAAGCTATTAACCTAATGAGTTTCAAGACATGGGAAGAGTACTCCTCTCTTCCCGAGATGGCTAAGTTATTATTACAAAATAGTAGGTAGTCATGATTGTTTTGTAGGGGGTGATCAGATGTTAATTATATCCCTACTTATTACATGTTTTATGGGTTTTTTTTCCCATTATTGAAGCCTTCTATATATCTAGACACCTCTATAAATTCTGGCTCATGGTGATAATATTCTTGGTAGCGCAAATATGGGTGGGGATAGGAGTAGGATTGATCCCATTTCCTACTATAAATGGAAGAATAAGCCAAAGATTTAGAGGATTTTAGAGAATAGGAATTTCATGCAGTATATGGAAAGGCTTCATGGTTTTGACCATGAAGCCTATGACCAATTTTTTCAAAGTTGGCTCTATTAGTGTCTGAAGGTGAATGGGGATTAATTCCACATCAATGAAGAATTCATAGATTTTATAATGGGCTTGTCGACTGAGGGGTGGAAGTTTCACAAGTAAATGAAGGGAAATGAGGATGCAATGGACTAGTTTTTCAAGGAAAATAAGAAGGATTACCTGGTTAAACTTCCATCCTAGGGATATGATAGACTCCCCCTTAAGTGCATTTGGGAAAATGTGGCTAAATTTTTGATGAGGTACATGTCACCCTTGATGACCATTTCTCTACAATTTTAGGGTATCACTTTACCCTTCTCAGTCATGTTAGGAATAACCTGCATGTTTCCTTCTCATTCTTCATCCTTACTTCCTTGAAGGTTTCAATTTATTCCCACCTTAGAAAACACTAGACCCCAATTCTTCACAAATGACTCATCTTGCTCATCATGGAGCATGTTAGTGATAACACCCCAGCTAAGGCTATCATAGGTAAAGGTAAGGCCATTTTATTTGATTCTCCATCTTCTAGGTCAGACATTGAGGGTGTTGGGAATGAGGATTGGAAAGTGGAAGATGATAATAGGGATTTTTTTTAGGTTTTGTCCTCTCCATCAAAATCTCCTAGTAAGAAGAAAAAGAGGGGGGCACTGAAAAGAAGGTTACCACCAAAAAGCTAAAAATCCAGGGGTCAAATTTTGGTGGGTTAGAGTCTAGTGATGAAGTTGATGTGTAGCTGAAAGGTGGGTAATGAAGGTGGGTTAGAAGCAAGAAATCTAAGGTGTATAGGTTATAATATGGTGGTTCTAAGAAGGGAGGGGAGGAGGGTACCCATTCACAATAGATGAAATACCAATCTGACACTAGTAGAAATGTCTCCTCGGATGTGGTAGACTCCCTTGCCTAATAGCTCTCTCATTAGGATGTTTTGGATGGTAAAGGTAGTGACAAAGTTGTGGATACGATTGTTAAGGAACCAAACCTTGAAAAGTCTAAATGTGCAACCAATGTCCATCCCCTCTTAGAGGATTTTTCCTACCTAGATGTGGATAGCACCTCATTGCTAGAGCTTTTGGATATGACTAGAAATGGGGCCAGCTACAATTCTAAACTATCTAAGTGGGTGATGAAAGAATTCAATATGGTGAGCATAAAGATTAGGGGTCTAAAGGAGAAATTTTCTAATCAACCCAAAGGTGCAGCTTCAAACTTGTTCATTGAGAGATTGGTGGATCTGGAAAGCTCATTTTCATATTTTAAATCAGAATGTGAGAGCCACATTCAAGATATAGATGGTAAAATCAAGGAAATTCATGCAGACGTCCAAAAGCTTATGTAGATTAGTCATATATCTATCAAAAATAGTGTAGAATCCCTCAAAGTGTTAATGGATAAAATTAGTCAGCTTAGGGAGGATCAAATTTACTTTGCTAAATTGCATGAGAAGGGCGTATCCACCAGGGAGAAGGGAAAAAAGATTTCCAAGGATGAGGTTAAGGGCCCAAATATAAGGACTAGGGGGTAGTTTGAGGAAAACTTTTTAAGAAGAGAAAAATGAATTATTGTCTATGGTTAATATGCACTATAACAAATAGCTCAAGGTGGAAAACACCTTGAAAAATCTGAAATAGTTCCTCTACATCTTGTCCAGTTTTCTGTCTATTGGGTTGTTGTATTTTGGCTATTGGTTGGCTACTAATTTAATTGTTTCATGTTTCATATCAGCCACATTTTTTTGTAGTTTGATGTAAATGGTTTTAGGTCCCTTCAAAACTTATTTTTCCCTATTAATCAAAACATAAGTTCATCTTATATTTTTTATTTATCCTAGTGCTAAACCCCTATATCCATTTATTTAATTTTTAAATATGTATTGCAATTATCAATCCCAACTCTTTTATCAAGGTTAATTTATTAATAAATATAATAATTATATTTTTAATACTCAATTTATGAGAGAAGTGAGAGCTTATAATAATTGTCCAATCTTGACTTCACTCCATGGTGAAATTTTGTTTTCAAATTAAGAATTTTTATTATATATTTTCCAATAAGCTAGATGATATATATTTTCTTTTCAACATTATTTATATAATAAAGTAGTTACAAAGTATTTACATCAAAAACTAACCAGTATATGTTTAGCGTGATATTCCTCCCTTAATTTTTGAAAACTTCATGAAAGTTTCATTTGAAAAAACACAAAATTTCCAAATAGAAGCAGAAAGTTGGAAATATTTTCATTGTTCTACCAACACAAAAAATAATGAATAGCTAAAAATTAGCAAAATTTATAGTATGTGTTGCATGGAGAAGTTGATTTGAGGTAGCCATTTTAGAGAATTGTTGAATACTATGACTTCATTGAAGAAACACATAATTTTGACCACCCTTACCAAAACTAGAAGCTTTCCAAAACCAAGATTTCACTAAAGAAACACACAATGCCTACCATGCTAATTTGTGGGAAGATTTCACTGAAGAATTCCACAATACCGACCAGCCTTACCAAACCTAGGAGCTTACCAACAATAGTTGATTACCAAAAACCATAGTATCAAACAACCTTACCCTACCATTATTCATCCATATGTTCAAATTGTACATATTTTTCATCGTGTTGCTCATTCTTTTCCACCTCATTATGATAATTTATTATGACATTAATGTCTAGTACATATGAGTACATGAGGAGGAGTTGGGTTCCTTGGAGCTGTATCTTAAAAAAAACTATGCACCAAAAGGAAGGAGATGTAATGATACTTTTCTTTAAAACTATCTATTGTATCCCTCCATATTTCATGACTATTTATTTCCACATATCTATTCAAGAAGCTAGGGGTGTTAAGCTCGAGGGATATTTTTAATGCATTATACACTGATACATAATCTATTTTGTGTAGCAAGAAATGATGCGGGAAGATTCCACCCACATACCCTTCCCAATTCCAATGTTCATAACCTTGTATATTTCTCAACAATGCATCATTTTCAAGAAAAACATTATTGACTATGGTAAGTGCAAGTTGAGTCCACAAAACATGGAAGTTTTTGCTTTAGCCAAAAAAAAAAATCGGCATTGCAAAAATGGGATCTCGCTTCTAAGAACGGATCTTTTTTATCTTAGCTTGGGATCTGAAGCTAAATTAAAAATGGGATCCCGGATCTTTTAAAAAAATCGGGATCCATTTTGAAAATTTTCCAAAAACAGAAATTTCCAAAATGGAAAGTTTCAAAACGGGATCTCGATTTGAAAATTTTCCATTTTGGAAATTTTTGTTTTTGGAAAATTTTCAAAACGGATCCTTTTAAAAATTCCAAAATGGAAATTTCGGTTTTGGGCGATTTGAAAATGGGATCCCGTTTTGTAGAACCAAAATGGCCATCCCGCTTTCCAAAAAATTTGAAATTGGGTTTTCTTTGTAGGCGGGTTTTTGCCTTGTATTTTGGTTCGGGAAAAGCATTGGGAATCTGAACCTAGGCCTTCAACCTGTTTGACCTACAAGTTGAAGGTCCTAACAATGTCAGAGAAAAATACCGAGTTTGGACATATAGCTGACAACTTTTTTTGCAGAATTTTTTGACGAAATTAAAACCCATTTTAGATGAGACAATGTAGATTCCAAATATATATATTTTTTTACAATTGGATTATTTTTTCTATTTTTCAATTAATTTCTAATGAAACTAGTCCATAAACTTTAAATATTAGGGTTTTTAAATATTTTAATAACTTTTGATCAACATAACATTTTGACGAATGGATTGCACGAGAACAAACTTCAAACAATTATTTTCAATTTAAAAAAAAAAAATCAAAATGATAAGTTAAGGTCATCTTATGCACACACGTAATGATTTTTCAAAATGACAAATATGCCTAATAAAAAATTAACAAAAAAAAATTCAATAAAAATTTACAAAAAATATCGAGAACAAGCTTAGTGAGTCACAAATATTTTCCCAAAAGGATTTAGAAAAATATGATTATTTAGGTCAAAATATGGATGTCATACATGTGCATGGTATGGTAAAAAAAAGTGACTTTTAAACAGTGGTTTTTAGAAATGCTTATTGAAACTCAATTTGTACAATCTGGGTATTGAAATAAATTACATATTTGGAAACTAGACTCCGAGTACTACATTTTATGATTAGTGACTTTTTGAAGATTCCATCTCTAAGTGCTTCAAATTTTAAGGTCAAATGTGTCAAATGTTGAAAATCAGGGAAAACACTTCCACTTTTTGGCCAAAAAGTGGACTCAACTTCTTGCACACACCCCTACCTTCCTTGCAATTTCTTGCACTAGCTCAAAACATTGCAACAAATCCATAAGATTTGAAATGAATTTTGAGACAAGATTTGAAGGAAAGATTAACCTTCAAGCTTGTGGGTGAAGGATTTATAAGCCAATTATGCACTTGATGCACTTGTATGAACTAGGAAACTGCACCTTGAACACCATTTGCAACTACTCATATCCTAAGCATCCTATGAATGGGAACTCCCATTGCTGAATGGGAAAAGAAACCCTATAGTTCCTAGGGTAATATTCCATCTTTAAACCTCCTTCGATGTCTTTTTTCTTACATAGATGTGTTTTCCCACTCTGTAAATTCCAAATGAAGACCTATGCTTTTTGTAGCAATGGCTTCCCTTTGGATAGATAACCCCAAACAAAGACCTATACTTACTATAGTAGTGGCTTCCCTTTAAAAATATTACCAAAGACTTTGTATGACTGCCCTACCAACTTGGGATGATTGAGAAAATATACCACCATGTCAAACCACACACCAATTTGTCAATGACAATGAAGGGAAGGTACTCCTTCAAAATAGCCACCAAGGGTTTCACATGAAAATTTATCATCCTACGAGAGATGTAGCTACCAGAGAAACACCAAGACTTGCCCCAAATCTGCACTAACCACCACCCAATTGCTCAAATTTTGCGCTAACCCATTAAACATATAAGCCCACCACTAATGAACCCAGTGTTGCTGACTTAAAATAATACTCAAGCTATAGATGAGATAGCCCCCCCTTTCCAAAAATTGCACTAAACACCATAAAATTTCCCATACATCTCTAGAGAAACTTGATAAAAAATCAATAATAACCCAATATAATTACCTTCACATGCATAAAGTTGGGCAAGATAATTATTTAGTTAAGTGACTATTGTCATTTCCACATTAAATAATTGGAGAAGGAAAGTATTTCTAAAATCACACTAAACAAAGCTCTTTTTCTTATGATTACAAAAATTCAACTTACTTAAGACCTACATCAAAAATTGCAATATGTTAGTTTATCAAAAACTAGTGACTTGGGTAGATAATGCATGATCCTTGCTTATGTAATCCCCACATGAGATGTTTCCTTCATAGTATAGAGTATTCCTTTGGATTTTCCTTGAACCATTTAAGCACATGATTCTTTTAACTCCCAAACACCCATGTTTTTGCATGCACTTATTGTTGTCCTATGAGAACATACGCATTGAGTTTGCAAGCTTTACTACTCACATGCGACAGGTCAATATTTGGAGGAGATCTCTGCTATACAATGATAAGCTTTGCCACATATGCTTGCCAAGTTGGACAACCACTTTAGGTATATACTATGCCAACCTTTAGTTTTTAGAATATCTACTGATTTAGGATGCAGTTCCCCAGGATTAATAGTGTTTTTTATTTCTTCATTTTTTTCACATCCTATATTCGCTAGGAAATTAGACAGGTTGTTCCCTTCTCTATAGGTGTGTAGGATTTGATAGGCACATATCTTTTCCAATAAATACCAAACCTTCTTTAAAATATAGCCCAACTTCCAATTATTTTTTGTTCCCTACATGCATTTATTAGGATCAATGAATCAGCTTCTGTCTAAAACTTTGGAAGCTTAAGAGAGATTTCTAGTTGTAATCCCTACAACAATGCTTGGGCCTCAGCTACATTATTCATTCCATGTTGGATCTTTATTGATACAACACTTAACATCATACCCCTAAAATCTCTAATGGATACTCCTACTCCAGATGTGCTAGGATTTCCCCTACTCGCACCATCAAAATTTTGTTTATCATAGCCCTGGGGAGGAGGCTTCCATGTTATTTTTGACCTATACACTTTATGTTGTGCTAGATAGTGTAGACTAACTTTAAAAGGTAAGGAAATATGAGGCCAATTCTTTTAGATTTGCATCCCAATCAGTGAATGTGGATGCCACATGTTTTTCTTTCTGAACATAACCATTTACAACTTCTAAAATTGATTACTCTAGTTTATGTAATACCTGATCCCCTATTAGCTTTTCTTTTCTAAATACACACTTATTTCTACTCCAGCATATTTCCCAAACTACCATTGCTGGAATGATTCTCCATATGCTTACAAAGAATTTTTTTTTATAGCACTGACCAACTTGAGAATAATTTCCACAAATCATCTAGAAGTGGTGATTTGCAACTCTCTTTTTTTGTAACAAAGTACTATCATGATTGAGCTACTAAATAGCTCAGGAAGAGGTGATTTACATCTTCAAAATATGCTTCACAAAGTACACACCTAAATGGCTCTTCCCCAAGCTTTGATACTCTATCAATTGTCAAGACTTTATTTTTAATTGCTAGCCATGCAAAGCACCTTGCTTTTGGCAAGATCATTGCATTCCAACATAAGGAGTAATCCCTTTGATATTCCACTTGCATATCAGATTGAGAGATTTCTTTGTGACCATCTTTAACTATGTAGTTTCTAGTTTTAGAGGGAGCCCATGATTGGTAAAAAATCCTTTTATCAAGGGTTTTTTTCAGTAACCTTTTGTGCTCATTACAAATTGTATAGTTCAAAAAAAATCCATTTTACTCTTCCCATCAATGGGTCTACCCATTGAATATAGTCTTTGAATTTGGAACCCCAACTTTCAATTAATATGTCTTCTATGATTTCAAAGTTATGAAGTGAATTGAGGGTTGGATTCCCATTCCATGAATTCTTCCAGAAAAGAGCTTGTTTACCATTGTTAACATCCCAAGTTAAATAAGATACAATGATTTTCCTATATGATATTCTAGTAAGTTCCACATTACAGACCCTAAAGGTGGAGTTAAAGTAGTGAGAATCCTAGATGGGTTTGCATTGTCTAGATACTTGGCTTGCATGATCTTACACCATTTAATATTTATCTTTGTGTACTAAACCAAAGGAAATAGGAGGTGCCCACCTTTTGGGAGATGGAACTTAGGGACCTATTTCACTCTTTAGTTCATTAGGAAACCAAGATCCCTCAACCAAGCGACTCAATTGAGGGAAGGAATTTGGGGGTTTCATTGTGTGATTAAATGGGGGTTCACCATTAAAAGGAAGATTCAAAGGAGAAATGCAAACACTTATGCACAAAACCCTAGAAACTTGAAACCATTAAATTAGATTGACAAAATAGAATGAAATAGAAGGGTAATTGGAAGAATGATGGAATCCAAGCAAGGTTAGCAACTCTGCAATTCTTCCTTGTGAAGTGTACTAGGAATCATACGCTAGGTTGGACAATCTAGTCCCACTACAGGAATTTGTGAAAAAATTTAGAATCTTCCAGTGACTATGCAGGATCTACAGAAAACTAATAAAAGGGGTATATTGGGATTCATATTCCTAGAGGGATGATTTAGTCCCATTACTAGGTTTTGAATAATATTTTTGTAGCCTCTAGTGATCTTCTGTAGCTTTCATATTGTCTGATGTTCAAGTCTAAAAGTTTGAATTCTAGCTTGTAGGTGAGTTTTCATGAAAATCATAACTTCTTGACAACTTTTTCAACTTTGTCTACAAAGTATCTTCAAGCTCCAATTCACCAAGATCTACAATCACACATAAAGAGGGAAAAATTTTGTTGTGTTAGGGAATAGGGGTTTACCTTGGTCAAACCCCATTTTTTGTAATTAAACCTTAAAATAAAAGTTGTAAACTTGTGCGAAATGGCTCCAATGGATATGGATCTTGACTCTTGATCTTAATATGAAATAATGTCTTTGAATGCTTGCTTAAATCATGAAAACCTACATCACAAATGTTAGCGCACAAAACACACATGATACATGAATAATTTGACATGATGCTTGAATCTTGAATATTGCTCCAAATGCTTATTGAATTGCTCTTGAATGCTCTTAATCTCATAAACTTTCTCCCATGAAAATTTATTAGATTGATAGATTGCTTGTTAGGAGAAATTATGTGAAATAGCATTGTATTTATACTTGTTTATTCCAAATTTCTCAAAATTACAACACTACAAGCTAACATCAGATCTAGGATAATAAAATCCCACCAACAATTTGATTTAAAATAGGTCTTGGTTAAAGTAGGACTCATACGCTATATTGGGTGTGTGAGTCCCAGTGTCTTAAACATGAGAAACAAACTCTAAGAAGTTTTTTGTTCAATGCAACATTTAAAATCAGGTCCCAAGACCTAGGTGGGACCCATACACCCAAGGTAGCGTATGAGTCTCAGATCACTAGATCTAGAATAAATAACCTCAAAAATTGAAATATGATTTGTCATTTGTTAAATGTCAGGATTATCCTCATAAAATGCATTTAATTAGGCTTGTAGATGCAAAATAGGACCAAATAAGGAACAAATAAACCTAATTTTAGTAGGGAGGGCCCAAACAAGTGTGAAAATGTAAAGGGATACATTTTTCACCACATTTATCCCCCACTTCAGTGAGAGGATGACCTTGTGTCAAACTCACACTAAAGTAGACAAATTCACATCAAGAGGGGTCCAAGTGTACCAATGCTAGTGCGATAGGATGACAATAATCAAGAGGGATGATCAAGCCCCCAGGTCCAAGGTCTTATAGAAAACCAACATGGGCACAAAATAACATCCATGTGAATGATGTATGAAGCAACAACAAGATACAAGCATACACTTCCAAAGACATAAAAAGGAAAGAAAAGGAAAAGGAGGGGTGGATTAAGCCTTAGCTGTTTGTCCAAAAAAAGTTTAAAATTGGAACATGATGTCCACTATGCAAACAAAACTCACACTTACAAGGGCTCTAGTGGAATCTGGTATCCACTAGGTGAGCCCCCAGTGAGACACATATGCATGTGGTCGGTATGCACCCATACAAAGAAGCAAGTGGCTATGGGAAAGTCATGCCTAAGGTTGGCTCTCATACGCTAACCATACCAAAGTTATACCTCTTGATAACTTTGATAAGGTGCCACACAACATGAACAACATGATTCATGAGGCAAGAAAAACTTCATATGCTAACACCAATGAAAAAACAAGATGGCTCCACAGGAAAGAAAAGTGTGTTATGCAATGTGGCCATATAATAGGTATTGTAAATGTAAAATAGTGTAAAATACATTCAAAGGGGTTTTTTCTCAATTCATGTAAGGTCTTAACTTAGGGGACATCGTGGCCAATGTCTCCAAGAGAGGACCAATCAAAGAATAGAAGATTCACAACTTAGGTAATATAGTCTGTTACATCAAGAAACTAAGAGGAATATAACATGCTAAGAGAGATCGCACTCTTGAGGGACATCATACCCAATGTCACCACAAAGAGAAATATGCATCACATGAAGTAAGAAGACCACACAATGAAACATGAGTTGTAGAATGAAAAAGAATAATGCCAATGTATGCCCCCACTTTAAAGAAATTGCTAAACACCATGTTGCAAGCAATTACTTTAAAGTAGCAAATGATAAATACTAACAATAAAGAAGACATCATAGCTTATTTGGAAAGCCCTATTCCAAGTCATATGTTTCCAAATAAAGCTATGTCATGAAAATGGGTTTCCCCCAAAATGAAATCCCAAAATTACATAAGGGATCCATGGATTCGAGGTCAGTATTTCTTTGCTACAATATTTTTAGAGAGCTCGAAAATGTCATCATTCCCCAAATACTCATGGATCAAAGAAGAATGACACAAAGAAAGCGAAAATAAAGAAAAATCTTTTGGTTCAACATGGAAGAGACCTAAATGTCTTGACACCTTGTGTCATCCCCAAAAGGAAAACAAAATACAAGTGAAAAGATAAAGGATAATCTTTTGGTTCAACATGGAAAAGACCTAAATGTCTCGATGCCTTACGTCATCCCCAAAAGGAAAACATAAGACAAAGAAAATATAAAGGATAATATTTTTGGTCATGGAAGAGAACTAAATGGACCTTGATGCCTTGGATCATCCCCAAAAGGAAAACACAATCTTGACAAAGGAAATATTTATGGCATATAGATGAATGCACAAAAAGAGAGAGATATACATCAAATGAAATGACATGGGGGATAACATTACACACATGCAATCACACACATAACATGAAAAAAGAAAAAAACAAAGACAAGACTAGTAAGGCACATGTGAGTCAACCTATAGCAGGTTGTTTGCATCCTAATCTTGTTCAATGTATGTGGAAGGTGGACAACTATCCAAAGGGACAACAATAAGTGTGGAACTAGGGGAAGCACCAAGTTCAACACTCTTCTTAGGAGAATTGCCATCTAAGTTCATAGAAGAGGAAAAAAATGTATTTAACTCATTATGCACTTCTTCATCCATTTTAGCAATCTTATCATCATCATCATCTAAGTTAATCACAATAGGAGGTTGAATGATAATTTCTAAAGAAGGTGTTAGTCCCTATTGTGGTTGTGATATAGTATCTTTTTGTTGTGGCAAAGAGGGAGAATCATCATATATTTCTTCACTTAAGTTTGGATGTTGAGTTTGTTTTTTTTTTCTTCATTTAACCTTCAAGCAATAGCACGATGTCTACGCCTATTCTCTCTAGCATTTCTATTTATTTTGGTATGATTTTCAAGTTGATTTTGTGTAGGAGCAGGTTTATCAATGATGGATTTCTTCTCTTCCCTTAGAGGAGGAACAAAATGAACCATAGGATTTTATTCAACCACTTTCTCTTTAGCTTTGTAAAATTGTTTCATCTTAGGAGGCATGACAGGATTTTTTTGGTTGTCTCTTGGTCATTTGTAAGAAATAGGAAAAGTTTGGTCTTGGTTATTGGGAAGGATGTTTGGTTCAATCATGGTTTCATCTAGGATAGGATGCTCAATCATGGGTTGAGGCATGCTTCGAAGGGATAACTCTACTATGCATTTTTCCTTAAACTTTTGATAGGATTTGAAAAAATATATATTTGTGAGGTTTAATAGGTTCAATAGGTTTGAGCCAAAAGAAATCCAATAAAAAATTTCCCATGGGAAGACATGGGATTAAAGCCACTATGGTGCACAATAAAGATCTCATTGTCAAAGAGAAACTCTAAGCATTTATGCACAATCAACAGGATGGATTCCTTGGAGTGTGGCCATGGATAACCAATCTTCACATGGAATTGGTCTGACGTCGGGATGATGGAGAATGAGAAATCTATTTTTTTCAAACCAAATTTTAAAGGAAGGGTGATCGAACCTATCATAGGGAAAGTAAAAGCTGTTGGTGTAATTAATATTTAATTACACATTTACATAAGTTTACTTAGGCTTTATTTAATTCCTAAGTTATAGGTTTTATCCTTATCTTGTTGAGCTATCTTGTTGCTCAAGATAAGATTAGGTTTATGCATCTTTTCTTTTATAAAGCAAATTATCTCTTGTAATATTTGGTACTTCGAATATATTAATTTGCACATCTTTTGCAAATCTCTTCTTTTTCTTTTTCTCTTATGGGAAGGTGATTTTTCTAGTTTGCAATCAGATCTTGGTTTCTAACATGGTATCAGAGCCTCGATTTGCAGCCCCTTCTCAGCTTTTTTGGAGGAACACAGTTGAGCTTCGTTAGAGGTCCCTCGAGGGTTTCATTCCTTGAGCATCTTTATGCAGCGTCTTGGATCAGATCGAGGTTTTCCGTTGGATTCAGAGCGCTGGAAAAAGTCAGAAATGACTTTTATTTAATTTATTTTCATCACCGTTTGCCAGATCTGCGAGGGTTTCAAGCTCGGTGATTTATCTGATAGATCTGGGGGTCGCCTGATTTTTGAAGCACTTTGGGCCCAAACGGACCTTGCCGTTGGATTTGCAGCACCCAAAAACCCTTATTTCCATATAAAATTTGTCCAGTTTGGGAAAAATCGTCCGAAGAGGCAAAAAAATTTTACTCGAGGGCCGTATGGCCCCTAGGCACGCATTCTGATGCACATATTTCAAAAAAAAATTCAAAAATGTTTAAAAATCAAAATTTTAGGTGCACAGGGGTTTATCGGCTAGTTCATATTCAATCTCGCCCTTGATGCCATGCCGGTAGCCACCAAAAGCACCAAAGGCCCTGCCACCCTGGTACCACTAGCCCGCGACTCTATGCTCACGGTAGTCTTGCTTGTCAAGTGAGGGTCCATATATGGTAACCCGGCCCGACTCTAGCCCACAGCGATGGACCTTAAGCCCAGCCACGGTCCCGTGATGGGTGGCAGAGGCTGCTTGGAGCTCCTGGTCTCTTCGACCCCTAGTCCGCCCTAGGTGACTAGGGGCCCTATTCCCCAACCCACGAGGGCTTATAGGGGAGCCAAATCGAGGTTTTTGGACAACTTTCATGGAAGCTTGGGCATATCTTGTCTGGCGATCCTTTTTGCAAATGTGCTCATTAATTTGTTTTGAAGCTCACTTAGTAGTGCTAGTGTGATTTTCTGGTTTTTCCTTTTTTATGCTTTTTTCTACCTCAGAAGTTAGATGTTTCCTTTTTCATTCTGGGAGACGTATCTTGTGACTCACTTATCCATTTTTCATGATTTTCGTGGCGTTGGAAAGCTGGTTTTATTTCTATGCGGTCGAGGTTATTTATAGAATATATTGTACCTTATTTTGTACGTTGTTTTGTTGCATTATTGCTGGGTTTTGCATTTTGATTATGTTTATGTGGATTTTACGTATCTTATGCAATCATTAGGTATTGTAATAACAAACTGATATAAAGTTCCATTAAGGGGGTTTCTTGCATCCATCTTTTGTATTAGTGACAACTCGCATGAGTTTTTCTGGTTTCCTATTGTTTCCCTTAGCTTCTTTCTTGCTTAGCTATACACATCGTTGGTTTGCTTCGGTTCACACTTCAGTTGGGATTTTATGGTTCTTGATCTGCATTGGTTCAGATCTTTCTCATTTTGGGTATTTTTTATGGTTAATGTTCTAGAATCTTGATATTTACTCTCATCCTATGGGTAGTTTTAGTTTCAATTTGGCATTGGCTTCGAGAGACACAACTTCCAGATTTGTCATCATTATGGGTCCATTCATCCTTTCATCTACTATTGCTTACAGATCCCAGGGTTGATCTAGTATGTGAGTCTCTAGTATTCCTTGGCATCGGGTCTACTGTTGCATTTGTGATTCCATTTTGGTTTCAGTTGTAGATAGAATTATCTTTCCTTGCTTGCGGTTGGGGGTTCAGTGTTGCTTCCTTCGAGTTCTTCGGTGCCAGCGGCGGTTCGAAATCTCTGAGGGGTTTTCCCAGGTTTCTCTCTCTTTGCATTTGTACATGGAGGTACCTAATCAGGCCTTGTTGTCGGGACTCATATTTTCATAATAATCTGCTTCTCCCTAAGTTGCACTTATGGGGGGGTGTTGGTGTATTTAATTATTAATTACACTTTGCATAAGTTTACTTAGGCTTTATTTTAATTCCTAAGTTATAGGTTTTATCCTTATCTTATAGAGCTATCTTGTTGCTCAAGATAAGATTAGGTTTGTGCATCTTTGCTTTTATAAAGCAAATTATCTCTTGTAATATTTGGTACTTCGAATATATCAAATTGTACATCTTTACAAATCTACCTTTTCATTTTCTCTTATACATTGGAGGTAGTTTTTAAGTTTGCAATCCCGGATCTTGGTTTCAACAAAACCATTATTCATTTTATCCATTCTTTATTTTATCATATGTATCATGATAGAGTTCATGCACAAGTAAGAATTCTTCAATGATCACATTCTCTCCATAGATGAGATCAATTAATATCCCATTAGTGGGCTTGCCATTGATTTAGCTAGCTATGTAAAGAGGACCATCAAGTGCCTTAATTATATCTTTTTATGAGAAATAAATGTCAAGAGGAATTTTAGTTTGGCCCTTACAAGATTGAATTTTGATCAATCCAACCATACTATCCATAGGACTTTGTTCATTAGTATCCATGTTGTCATCATCTGTGTCAACATTCATCACCTCATTCTTCTTAGTTTCACCAGCTTTGACAAATGAAACATTATGATTTGGCATGGGGTTGGTAAATATTTATAATTTTTGGTTGGGACCAACAAACTTATTACCTCAATCATTGACACCACCAATTTGAATATGATTGGAATCAATGAGGCCTTGCACCATGTGTTTAAGATGCTTACAATGTTTCGTATCATGTCCATTTTGACGGTGAAAATGACAATAGGAATTTGATTTGAAGTTGGGAGGTAATGGCTTATTAGGATTGGGAGTTTTAATTGGAGGTAAGGAAATCAAGTTCTTTTCTAGAAGTTGCAACATGATATTATGGAGGGTATTAAGTAAGGGAGTAAATTTTCTAGCTGGATCCCCAAATGTAAAAGGATTTTTCCTCTTTATAGAAACCACTTGGGTATCAACATGTTGGGTTGGTTGAGTGGGATTTATTTGAAGAAATCCTTTATTTTGTTTCCTAAAATATTGGTAATTGTTTTGAGTTGTGGATTCAAAATTTGTAGGATGGCTAGAGGTGGGTTTTGTTTCACGACTACTAACCAAGTTTTGATAATCATGAACGGTAGTACATAAGTGTATAAATGAAGGAAATTTCATCATGCCAAGCTTATCTTGCATCTTATTTTGTAAGTTCTCAATGAGAATTCATTGAATGTGAGGATCAAGAATATTTATGTCAATTTGGGAATAAAGCAATTGGTAGTGTGAAATGAAATTAGTAACTTTTTCATCATCCTTTTGCTTACATCTCATCAAATCAGCTAAGGTCATCTTAGGGGTCATGTACACTTGGATATTTTTGATAAAGGCCTCAACAAGCTCATTGCATGAATGAATTGAGTTATTTGGTAATGAGGAAAACCATTCTAGAGCAGTATCTTTCAAGGAAATAGGGAAAATCTTAGCCAAGAGCTTATCTTCAAGGATGAAATCATTGCATAAGAAAGTGTAAGTGGAAACATGGTTAGAAGGATCTCCTTTCCCTCCATATTTCTCAAACATAGGAATCTCTATACCTTGTGGTAACAAAATTCTTAATATCTAAAAGGATAAGGGATTACTTTTCACATAGTATGAAGGTTGGCCATTTTTATTTTGGTTTATGGTGGAAATTTTTCATTGAATGGATGAAACATTTTGTAAGAGTTGGTTAAGGATAGCATTGTTGATTGTGTTTTGGGATGGAGGTGAATATGGTGGAGGTGTATATGTGTTTGGGGGGGAAGTGAATGGAATACTTATGGGAGGTAAAGTGGTAGGATATATGAAGTGAGATGCCACAAAGGTACAAGGATTTCTAGTGGAAATACCCAAGGTAGGAATGAAATTACTAGTAGGTTTGCATTGTTCTTGATAACTTGAGGTTGGTTTAGGTAGAGATAGAGAAATGGTTTGGGGGAGGTTTTTGGGTTCCTCTCCAGCTGCTTTTGAGTGTTCAGGGTTTGAGGCACAACTAGTTATTTGAGGTAATATGTTTTCCAAAAATCCCCAGGCTAAGTTCATTGCAATCCTCTAATCCTTTTCACTTTCAATCACATTGATTATATTTATTTTATGAGTAGGAATATGGTTATGTTGGAAAAATTTTAATTTTCACTTGGTTTATGCCAGATTTTCAATTTCTTAAATGGTTTGGGATTATGTTTTTCTTGGGGAAACTAGCAGCCGAACTTTATTGCTGTGCATTGCTTGAAGGTAAAGAGTTGTCAAGGGTATGGTCCATACCTAGTGGACTAGTGTCAACACTATGAGTGAAAGAGATAGATAACCCAAGATCCATGAAGAGTGTGTTATCACGAGGTGACATGAGTCTTCAAATTCATCTCACTATAGTATTAGCAATAGGACACCAATTTGTAAAGCTCATGCAAAGGACAATCAATGAATGCAAGATAAATGCAATGAACACAAGATAAATTATATGCTTAAGTTCCAATTATTATGTTTACAAATTCACTTGAAATGAAACCAAATTAAGCTATATCTAATGAAATAAATGAAACAAAAACTCAACAACAGAAATAGAGATTTGATAACAATAAATAGAAGCACATAAATGAAGTTTTTAATGCTATAAAATGAAAATTCAGACCTAATTCGGGACTAAATCACCCAGAGGGGAGAATGAGTCCCAATTAGGGTTTTTGGAAGGTTCAGATGGTGAAAAATAGTCAACACAGAATACCTAGAAATCTAGAAAAACCACCTGTACAAGGACTAAATTTCCTAGGTGGGTGAATGAGTCCTAGATTAAGGTTTTTAAACAGAATTCATCAAATTATGAGTTGATTTTAAGGTGTCTAAATTGTATGTTCAAATGATTTGTTTACCTTCTATAATTTTCAGTGAAATTGAATGATGTAAGATGCACAAAAGTAAAACTGTATACTTTCACCTAATGCAAGATTTAGAAGCACTAAATACACCAGATCCCAACTAATGGAAATCTAATGAACTATTAATGAAAAATAGATCTTGGACTTACAATTTTTTCCAAATTAGAAATTTAGGGGTCTAAAGGTTGGGTTCACCAAAATTAACCAAAGGAAAAAGGATGTGTCCACCTCTTGGGAGATGGAACTTAGGGACCTATTTCACTCTTTAGTTCATTAGGAAACCAAGATCCCCTGACCAAGTGACTCAATTGAGGGAAGGAATTTAGGGGTTTCCTTATGTGATTAAATGAGGGTTCACCATTAAAAGGAAGCTTCAAAGGAGAAATACAAACACTTATGCACAAAACCCTAGAAACTTGAAAGAATTAAATCAGATTGACAAATGAGGATGAAATAGAAGGGTACCTAGAAGAATGATGGAATCCAAGCAAGGTTAGCAACTCCAAAATTCTACCTTGTGAATTGTACTGGGACTCATATGCCAAGCTATGCAATTTAGTCCTACTATAAGAATCTGGGCAAAATCTAGAATCTTCCGGTGATTGTACAAGATCTAAAAAAACTAATAAAAGGGGTATACTGGGACTCACATGCCTAGAGGGGTGATATAGTCTCATTACTAAGGTTTGATTTATATTTCCATAACCTCTATTGATTTTCTATAGCTTAATGCCTTCTGATCATCCAAGTTCCGAGAGTTTGAATTTTTGACCCTATAGGTGAGTTTCATTGAAGATGACAACACCTAACTTTCTCTATAAAAAGATCCTCAAGCTCCAATTACTTGAGATCTGCAAATCCCGTAAGAGGGAAAAATATTTGTTGAACTTTAAGGTAATGGGGAACAGCGTTCAAACCCTTTTTGAAGTGAATTAAGCCTTGAAGAATAAGAGAATAGAATGAATGATGAATGAAAAGAATGTAATTTGCTCACAGGCCTTAAAATAAAGGTTGAAGCTTAATAAACAGGAAATGGCTCCAATGGATATGGATTAAACAGGTCTTTGATATGGAAATATGTAAATATGTTTCCAGATGCTTGCTTGGATCATGAAAATACCATGCAGTGTTGGCCTCCCTGCAGAAAGAGCACACATAGAGGCATGAGACTTTGACATGATGCTTGGATCTTGAATTTACTAAATGTATGATTTATCTTGAATGTTGTTTATCTCTGCATGGCTTTCTCCCATGAAAATTGCCTTAGATTGCTAGATTTCTTATTTAGAGAGAAGTATACTTAGAAATAACCTTAATATTTATACTTGTTTATACCAATTTTTGAAATTACAACTTTACAAACCAAGGCATCCTTATCTAGATGGCCGAATCCCCCAAAGAATTTGATTTAAGGTGAGATTCCTAGTTAAGTGGGACTCATATACACTACATTGAACATGAGTTACAGTAATAAACATGAGACATGGCTCAAGAAGTGTTTTGTTCAATGCAACATTTAAAATCAGGTCCCAAGACCTAGGTGGGACCCATACACCCAAGGTAGTGTATGAGTCTTGGATCACTAGATCTAGAACACATAACCTCAAACATTGAATTATGATTTCTCATTTGTTAAATGTTGAGATTATCCTGAGAAAAATGCATTTAATTAGGCTCGTGGATGTAAAATAGGACCAAATAAGGCATAAATAAACCCAATTTTAGTAGGGAGGGCCCAAACAAGTGTGAAAATGTAAAGGGATACCTATTTCTACACTACATGTACATATGCCATACCATTTTGGCACCCAACTAGATATTTCTTGTTGCCATATTGTGAAGCCCTACACCCCCTTTTAACTTTTCCATACATATATTTTCCAGTGAAATTAAAGAAACTAGCTAGATGGTATTTTACTTATGATATAGATTTCCATTTAATGTTGTCTTTTTAAAATTGTGATTTTTCACTTTGAATTTTACAATACTCTTCTTAAGTACTCAAATTTTCCTTGCTTTCTAGATTAAATTTTGTAGGTTTCATATGTTTCACAATAAAAAAATTCTTGTTCTATGAAAATAGAGATGAATAATGTTGATGGGATGGCATCACAAATGGAAGTGATACTTCCTAAAAGAATGTGGAATGAAAGGTATCGATGAAAGAAGAAAATGAAAAAGGAAGCATATGATGGGGTATAGTGTGACGTCTCAAAGGAAAATTTGGACCCCAAAATCAGGGAAAAATAGAAGATATTCATTGCATAAGGAATGAGAATATTGAAACTCTAGTGGATAAATTATCATCCAAAAATAAAGATTGAGAAAGGCCTGGAAAAGAGAAAATATTAGAAATTGGGCATGTTGAAGCCAAAAAAAGGATGTGTATGGAACTAATGGTGATGAAAATGAGGTGGATGTGTTGGAGGAGGAAAATGGTAGTGATGGTGTGATGGAGGGTGAAGAAGTTGAAGGGGATGATCTACAAATAATGGAAATGAGATGCATTAGTCAATTGAATATAAAGGATCTTCAAAATGGTCTCAAAATTTAAGAAAGAGGGGAAGGAAAATGAATAAACAAAAGCATGAGGAGGTTGTAGTGGAGGATTTTGACTGATTAGGTGAAGAAATTAGGCTTTACCAAAATGAAAGGAATCAAGATGATAAACCACTAAAGTTTTTCACATTAAATCATTGTAATTTATGCAATTATGAGGGCCAAGATCTATGAATAATAATTAGAAATTGACCCTAACTATTATAACAACTATAAGGGGAGTTTTTAGAGCTTAAAGAGGTGTGTACCTTGCTGCAAGAAGCATGTTTTTAGGGCACAAAGGACTCATTCGCCTTCAATGGAAAATGGGTCCTTGTTAGGGTTTTTGAAATTGAGATCTAGGTTATTTTCCTTGATTTATACACTCTCAGATTCTTGTTTTTCAGAGCTCCCAAAAAATTGTACTTAATTCTATAGCCTGAATTCTTTGTTCTTGCACTTTGAAGGTCAATCTTGTAACTTGACAACTTATGTAAATTTTCTCTAAACTTTTTCTCCACTTGATCTTCAACCTATAAATCTACAAACACACACTCAAAGAGAGAAAAACTTATTGATTGTTAATGAATAGGGATTTTCCTAAGTCAAACCCCTTGTAGGTAATTAAACCAAATAATGAAATAATGAAATTGAAGCATGAAGCATGAAGCATGAAGTGATGCAATGTTGATACCTTGGAAGATGTCTTGTAATGCAAATCTACAAACTAACATGTAGTGTCCATGAAGAATGTAGATCTTGATCATTGAATAAGATGTGAACAATGCTTGCAAGTAGATCCCCAATGCTACATCAACTTTCTTATCTCAACAACATGCATGAATGCACTAAACCCTTAACATGATGAAATGATCTTGAATTGCTACAATAAACTCTTGATAATCTACCTTGAAATTCCTTCGAAAATGCTCTTGAAGTGCTCTTGTGAATGTACTCTTATGATAACTTGAACTTGCTAGGAGAAACACTATGAATTAACCCTTTATTTATAATAAATCAGGTGATTAACCCCAAAATTCAAACAATTCAAGCTAACATCAGATTTGGAAACAAACATTATTAAATTCTCACAAGAATGAAATTCAAAAAGGGGGTCCTTATTAAGGGAGGACCCATTCACCACCTAGAGTGAATGGGTCCTAGCACCAATTTCTAGGACCTTGATTTTTCCCAATTAAATTTTATATAATTTGAATTATGGGTGTTGGGATAGATCTTTAGAAGGTGTCACAAATAAGGCTTAAATTTGAATTAAAGGGGCTAATTAACTCTAATTAACCACAATTAATTAATATTACCCTAGATAAGTGTGAAAGTGTGCTAAAACACTTTAAAACACTTAAATAAGGTACAAATTAAGTTCATTTTATTAAAATGGGGCCCAAGATCCACAATAGACCATAGTGAACCTAGTGCATCAAGACCTAACATTCCTGAGCCTTGGGATTCAGCCGATTTTTCCTTAGATTTAGGTTTCCCTAGTGGAATCTTTCAAGAAAGGTAGGTTCTTGTGGTACTCTATGAAAATTTATCTACCTATTGGTGTGTGTGTGTGTGTAACATCCACGTCAATAGAAAGTATAGTAGAGACCTATGAGTTACAAATCAAGGCAGAAGTCTTTGAAAATATCCATTTTTAGAAAAGGGTACCCTAGCCCTTGATTTCCCATTTTAGGCTCATTTTTCTATCATAGGTACACCATTGTCTATCATTCTTAGATTTGAAATTATTCTACAAATTTTTGTTTTAATTTGTGTGTATAATTCATGTTTTTAGATTAGGTTTTTATAATAAATTGGGTCAATTAAATAGCATTAAATCAATCAATTTTCCTGGAAACAAAAAAACTAAACATATGGAAGACTGTCTCTACTATTAGATTGTTAGTTAATCCTAACACCCTTGTTGGTTTGAGTTTCAATGTTAATTCAAGGAAGGATTGGTCTAGGTTAATCTACTATCTTGATCTAGGATCTCCTTTTCCACTCAACAATCCTTGTAAATATTAACCAAACCTTTTGTAATAAGGGCCTTCTCTTGATGGTTACTCTTTTTTTATTATCTCATAAAATGCTTGAAGCACAATGAGTTTACAAATGAAAGGACATTTCTTAATTCAAATTCTGAGTACAAATATTCATGATTTTCATTTTTGGCATAGGCCAAGGAAGATGGCTAGCAAGTTCTTTTGATCATTGCAAATAGTTTGCAAAACTTTCTCCATTACATTTCTTACCATTACAAAGTTCCAACATAGTTACTTCATCTTCCACATTTTATGAGCAAAAAAATTCAATAAAGGTTGAGATAGAACCTTGAAGGAGGTGCATGAACCATTCCAAGACTTTTCCTCCCAAGCTTTGAGAAAACAAGTATAAATTATATTTATAAATATATGCTACTTCCTAGACTTCGGTGAAAAATTCCCTAACTTGATCATGAGGATCACCCTTCCCTTTGTCTTTATCATAATTTGAGGGAAATGGATCATTGAGATGGAAATCTTATTCCTGTGAAAATAAGTTACCTTGGTGGATTCTTAAAGTTGGGTTTGGTGGAATTTTGTCTAATAATACTTCTCAATTTAGACACATCAAAGTCATGGGAGAGTTCGAAACCTCGATTTATGAGCTCTTCCAAGATGGAGTCCTTCCTATAGTTGGTCCTTTTCAATCATATCTCTAATATCCAAGATTGTTCATAGGAAGTCTTGAAATATAAGAGAACTCATGTTGGTTCATTCCCTAGATTGAGTGATTATTTTAGTTGGTTTGATGGATTTATGTCCTCACCTCCCGACACTGGTGTGGATTACTAACTTGAGATAGGAAAAATATTTAATAAACCATTGCAATGGGGGATTTGATTATTATTTAGGATCTCAATTGAGTTGTTGAGGTTGGATATAGGATACTAGATGGTGTAAGTGTTGATTTTATATGTTTAACTATGTCCTTCATTCCAAGAGGGTTATTTTTTGACTCATTTTATTGATTTTATATGTTTAACTATGTCCTTAATTCAAAAATTTTTTACAAATTTGGACCTATAAACTTGATCTTTAGTTTTTGTATGGGAGAAGATGTAGAAAACCATAGAGTAGATTCACTAATTTGTAAATTTAACTACTTATATCTTAATTTTTAAATATTTCAAGTAATTTTAGTTTAAAAAATTTAAAGGGAAATTGATTCGTTGCAAGATAAAGTGGATTCACTGATTTGGACATAGATTTGTTGAACTACATTTTTTGAAAAATTTGACAACAATAGGCTAAATGACCAATAGGAAATAAAATTAGTTAATTGAAAATGTTGATATTTCAATGTGAGGATATATTCATTGAATGATAGATTGAGAATTTTGTACTATTGGATGACTAGACAAGTTGGACAAAGAAGATCCACCAAAACATAAAGTAGATTCATCAGAGGGATGAGAAAACCATGAAAGGAAAAAGAATATTTGTTTATTGGGAGGACTATTTTAGAAAGGGGTTAAGAAAACAAACATAAATATAGTAGGAAAGACACATACTAAATTATTGACTAAAGATAAGTATGAGTTTAACACATGAATATATGCCAATCATGCTCACATACCCTAAGATTATCTAGGTGGGTGTGACAATTATTGTAGGCTCACAACATAAGGTTAGTATCATCTACTAGATGCAAGATATATAGGGATATTCATGTACATGTGAATTCCCTTACCAAGTAGTGCTTACAAGTCTTACCCCAATGAGTTTTATCTTGACACCTAAAGGTACATAATGAGTGGCTTTAAGGTACAATACACATACCTTGCATAACACTAACTTATATTTGAATCCCTTAGGCTACTAAATACAAGTGCACTAGGGGAGATTCCTTGAATAGAGTGTCTAGATCTACAAATTCATGAGCTAGGAGAGTCTTTTCTAAACTCTTCACCTCACACTTGTCTTAGCATATAGATGGTTTTGGGGCCCAATCAGACATGACAATGGTCTCTCCTTGAGGTACAAATTCACTCTCCCCTCTTTTTATAGCCCACTAAAAGACACAGTTGAGATAGTCTCTTGGGGTGATGAAATTCCCAAGTGGTCATCCTAAAGAGAAAGATACATGTGACACTTTTGATGTCCAATATTGCATGAAGAGTGAGGAGAGATCATACATGTGACCAACACTCTTGGGTTGACTCACAAGACTTAGTTCAACTTAAGGTTTATGATCTCCATGCTCATCAAATGATGTAGAAAGATAGAATATTCCTATAAGAAACCTCATACATGGAAAACAAGATACTTTGACCCTTTAATATAATTTAACGCCTAATTTAGGGGGAAAATAATCTTTGACTAAATAGCTACAAAATATGACATTAGTAGTTGGATATACTTGGTATTTGACTAACAATTGCTACAAGAATGACATTAGATTGATCAAAAAATAGACAAGTTAGCTAATTAGTCTTAAAAATGATAAGAAATTTAAATATAATATACTAAATCTAGAAAATGGTTATACATGATAGATCTACCAATCCACATGGTAGACTCAACAATTGAGGATAGATTTTTCAAAGCCCCAAATTAACAAAACCATCAATTTATAGATCACCTTCACCATTTCATGATAGATTCATTGGAACTCATTGCCTATTTTGCAAAAGGAACATTTTCCAAAGTGTGATCACATTCACTGATCTACAAAGTGCTATCACTAATACAAAGGTGAAACTTAAACATCCAAATTTTTGTTAGTTGCCTCATGCCATAGGTTCCATTGGGAATGCTAGAAAGGTGTTCATGAAATATTTTCAATATGAAAAATTAAGCTATTAAAATAAATAACACAAAATTCATAACACTCAAATTGGGCTAAAGAAGTCCAAATGAGCATAAATTTTAGCAAATAAACATTATAGTAGACTTCCTATTATAATAGATTTGTTTGATTGATCAATGCTATATGTGTGCTAAATATTTCAAAAACATATTGTCACTTTCATGAAAATGTGAGTGATGAAAATGTCTAAATTTTGGGAGGTTAAATAGATTTTGGAGAAACAAAATCAATGGATATGATGTATGGATGTGATCAAGGGCCAAGATTTCTTGAATTTTCTCAAGCAAGGAGATTGTACCAAGTGGTATAAGGAGAGGAGTTGAGATGACATGTGGTACATTGAGGTATTACATGAGAGATTTTCCATAAAGGCAATTTTTGTCCTCTCCACTCAAAGAGGACAATTAAAGAGTTTAAAATTTGTCATTTATAACTTTTAGGAAAAGACCCATATGTCCAAGTACATGGGGGTCTTTTTCAAAAAAAAAAGTGAGGAAAAGGTGGGTGGGATGGAAATTCAGAGAGATTTGACCCCACTTAATAAAAAATTGAGTATGTGCACATTATTAAGGGGAGGATTAGAGGAGGATTATGGAGTTAATGAAAAATGATGGAGGATGGGACATATATGAGAGAAAATAGAATTAAATAAAATTTGTTTATTCAATTATTGGAAGGAAACTGATTGGATTAAGGTAGGGATAGATAAATACTTAAATTTAATTATTTACCTTAGATTAGGACTTAGGGCTGATGGGATGAATTTATTTAGGATACAAATCAAGATAGTTGAATATTAGTTAAATAACAAGAATATTATTTAATTAATATAGGGATCAAAGTAAGATAAATTAGGGTAAGTTGACCAAATGTAATGGTAAACTTTATGTGTCTACATAAATGCAACCTTTGTATCCATATTACTTCCTTACCATATGAGTAGCTACCATTTAATCTACCTCTATCCAACTATTAACTATCTTTTTCTCCTCCAAAAATATTGAATACACATTTGAAAGTGTTAGAGTGAATGGTTTTACTATTCACATCTTAATTTTACTTAGGGGTAGTTTTGCATTTAATAATGTAATTGTATTTTAATTTATTTTTGTTAGTTACCTTTTCGTACCAACCATCTCATGCTTATTAAAGGCATGTTGTGTATAATATTTCATCACATCTCAATATTTTTTTTCACTTTTGGTGAAATAGCTTCTTCGATGTTGCTTCTCTCATTTGTGAAGCTTTTTGTCTTGGTTTGCAGTTGCTCCTGGGTGCTTTTCTCCAACATGGTATCAAAGCCTGCCTTCTACCACCACCTCCCATGCTGAGAGTTTTCGCCAGGCTCAATGTGAAGGTAGATTGGTGGAGTTTTTTTGGATTTTTTTTCGAGGCTGATTTTATATTGAGAAAGGAGGGCCCAATTCTATGTTGGGAGGTGTGATTTGCATCCACAGAGGTGCATTTTTTTGGTTCATTTGGTGGCATTTGGGAGCTGCACTGAATATTGGGCTGATTTCATCTTGTGTGGTCACATTTTTCTCTTGAGGTTTGTGATTTTTTTGGCATCAATTGGCACCTTCTTGGCTGATTGGAGGTGCATTTTTTATGAGATGCCCGATCTTCAGATTGGAGAAGGTCGCCTAGCAGATTGGACGCATCATTTTTTGGCATAGTTTTGAAAGTCGTCAAATCCTGTTTGAAGGAATTTTTTCATTAGAAGAATGATTTAAATAGAGAGAAGGTTATTTTTTGTTTGAAAAACCATTGCTAAGGAGGCCTCGATTTGAAGGCTTTGGAATTTTGAACAAAGAAATGATTTTTTTTATAAAAGGCAGCATTCAATTTGCAATGCATTAGGTTGTATGAATCTTTGGCTAAGGAAGAATGATCAAAATGCACCTCCTCCTTCTTCTAACTCAGGATAATCCTCTTCCAAATCCAAGACGAAGAAAATTGTTCTTTTTGTGGAAAGTCAAGGAATAATGATGCACATTTTTTTGTGAGGCTCACAACATTGGAGGAAGCTATGAAGAAGCACAAAATTGCCATGTTGAAGTCTTCTTCCTTGGGAAAAGGCCAAGCCCTTGCACCAAGAGGTTTTTCCTCTACCCATGATGGTTCAATTCTCGATTTTGGTGCCTCACATCATATGACTCATATTGCAAATCTTCTTGATTCTCTCTCTGATAGTCATACTAATCACATTGCAGTTGGAGACTCTTCGTAGATTCTTGTTCTAGGGATAGGCTCAATTTAGATGCAGGATGGTTGCATTGATGATGTTCTTCTTGTTCCTGATATTTCATAGAATCTACCCTCCATTTATCAAATTTTTCAGCATGGTGATGGAAGGCTTGTTGAGTTCTCTCCCAGTGATGTGACTATTTGAGAGTTGGAGAATCCTAAGAAGGTTGTTGCTACTGGAGTAGATGATCATAGAGATTTCTTATATAAGTTTGATGAATTTGAGCCTTCATCAGGATCATTATTTACTTCTCATGCATATTTTGTGAGTAAGTTGTGGCATGAGCGGTTTGGGAACCTGAATTATAGATATCTACAAAAAATGAGAACATAGAACTTGGTGATTAGTTTGCCTCAGATCTCTTGTTCTAATGGGGTTTTCCTAGGTTGTGTACTTGGGAAACATCATCGAGATCCATTTACAAAAGGTATGGCCACACGTGCTTCGACACCCCTTGAGTTGGTGCATAGTGATCTTATGTCATTTTCCACTCCTTCATTTTTGGGGGCCAAGTATGTGCTCACCTTGATTGATGACTTCTCCTACCGCACTTGGGTGTACTTTTTGAAGTACAAGGATGAGGTTCTTCATTTCTTCATGACCTTCCTTGCATTTTTCGAGAAGCAAATAGGACATTCCCTTTAGAAGATTCACAAAAATAAGGGGGGGGAGTATTTCAATCTAGCATTTCAAGACTTCTGCAATGCTAGAGGTATTCTTCATCAGCACACAGTGCCATACACTCCTCAGCAAAATGGTGTGTCCAAGTAGAAGAACAAAACCTTTTAGGAGATGGTTGATTGCATGATCCAGTCTAGGTCCATGGCTCTAGCTTTTTGGGTAGAGGTTGTCAATTGTGCATGTTGTGCATTGAAATGTACCCTCATAGTGATGAAGGCTGAGGCTTTCTAGAGAAACATGGGATCATTTCAAGGCAGATCACACAGAAGAGTTGAAATGAACCTCTAGAGAAGACCCAACTTCCTTTGGAGTATCACCTAAACTAACGATTATGTAAAGGGAAAAAGGGGAGAAGGAGTACATGAATGAAACTAAACTATGGTGATACACCAAGTTTGATGAGATCAATGGAATACTTAGAGTGCACTTAAAATTTGTTAATGATCAGAAGGATACACATCAAATTCTATGAGCTACGCATTAAAATGTCACAAGCAGGTTTGATACACACTTTTTCAATAAAGGAAAAGACTTTCACAGAAAAGAATCTATGTGTGATTATGTAAACATAGCTTCGTGATTCATATAATGGTGCTTTTTGCAAAGGAAGGCATGAAACACCAGATAAATTCATAAAGGAATAAAAAGCATTCACAAGATAACTTAATCATTAACCTGAAATGCACAACACTTTGCAAGAATAATGACGGAAGTCTGAAGCATCAACAGAGGCCAAGGTAACTCTGTACTTTATATTCCAAAAATTGAAGTGAGTTACAAAGCATACACCAGCCGAGGAAGGATTGCTAAAAATCACTAACTCTTTTGAATGCATTATCAAATTGCTTACAAAACCAAAAA
>VDFB02126082.1:0-23044 GCA_007258455.2 Sequoia sempervirens
ACCATTGTGGATTACACCGTTAGTCCGGATGAGAAGTTCGTGCAGGAGACTAGGAGGAAATTTGAAGACTTCCGCGCCCAATGCAAAGAGACGTGAAGCGGCCCCCTATTCTCCAGTGTTAAGACATTTCCGGTGCATCCCATTATGCATCTTGTAAATATTTTTCGACATTTTCGAATGTCTTTTGTAAATTGTAATTACACCAAGTCCAAAGATGTAACATTTTCAAAACAAATTACACTTTGACTTTGGTCAAAGTTAGGTGAGATTTCCTAAAATCACTCACCTAACTCTCCCTGATTTTCTCAATCTCTTTCCTTCTTTTGCTCATCCCTCTTTCTATATAATGCGAGGGATTTTCATTGTAAATTATCTTTTAGTCTTTTGCAATGAAGTGCTGCCCTTTTGTAAGCAAACTTGTGAAACTTTGCGTTCATACTTTGTGAATGAGATTCAATCAATAAAGAAAAGGATTGCAAGCCAGACTTTGCGTTGGATTCAATACTTTTGTAAGTTGATTTGATTTGGTAGTGATTAGTTCGAGGAATCTGAAAGACTCTAAGTGGTTGATGTAAACTTTGTGTTACATCTATTATTTAGATTGCATTTGTTATTTTGTTTATCATTGGTTGAGTGATCTATAAGACTTTGCGCTTATAATCATTTATACTCTTGCATGTTCTTGTTGGATAATCTATAAGACTTTGCGCTTATAATTATTCATTCTCTTGGATACCTTGTTGAAGGATCTACAAGACTTTGTGCTTGTAATCGTTCGTGCTATTGACACTCTTGTTGGATGATCTACAAGACTTTGTGCTTGTGATCGTTCATGCTGTTTGAAGAATTGTTGCGTCTAAGAAGACTTTGCGCTTCTAACGTAGCAAACGGTACGTTTATGCAGATCCAACATTGATAAAGCTATGGAACGACTTTGTGCCTTTGTGAGCTTTCCCTTTTTATTTTCTTTTGTTTGTTGTTAATTACTTCTGGTATCTCTACGCTTCGCTTTGACGAGATAGAGATATTGGCATTATTGCTGGTTGTTAGTTTTAAGTTATCAAGAATTCGAAACTTCCAACACGTGAAGCATTGTAAACATCTTCTCTGAAAAAAGAGAGAAGGATGAATGTAACACACCCCCCCCACTCCGTGAATTTCGTGTACATTGTGTAATTACTTTTGTGATTTACTATTGCTTCTCTTAGCAGTAAGAAGGGCGCCTCCCCTTTCTGAGAGGAGAGATTCATATCTCACATAACTGTGGCTAAAGTCCAAGTTGTGTAATCTGTCGAGAGTTGATTACATAATTTTCACCCAACACGTAGTTTGAATGATTTGGCAGGTAAGTGCAAGTTTCCTAATACTAACCGGAAATATACTAAATTGAATGGCTGTAGGGATTAGAAAATTTATGTCCTATCTAAGAGCGGGACGTGGGATCAACTTCAACAGGCTTCAACCAGACTTTGCTTCGCCTTGCGTTGGACAACCTCTACAAAGTCGGTGCAATCTTCAAAGGGGTAGTGAGGAATGTTCAAATCACAATTCAACATAAATACACCATCACGACGACACATGCCAAAACGTGAATCATAACCGAAGTTAAGCTTAAAGAGTATTCCAGTCGACCACATAAGGCAAACTTACCATCAACAAGCTACTAGTGGTATGGATTAAACGAAGCTACTTTGATCAAACACCACAATCCACAACTAATTACATGCATGAAAATGAAAATTGCTCTACTTTAAGTCCCTACTTGAAGTAGAAGGACGAAGAAATCTCGCTAGCTACTCACAACAAAAGATGAGATCATCATCAATGAAAACTCTTTTTATTGAGAGAGTGTTCACAACAATTTCTTACAAAGTTTTCAAAGGAAAAACTTTCCTTCTTCAAACTATGCTAACAAACTAATGCTAAGCTATCACAACTATACTATTAGTCTCTCTGCTTTATTCTCTGATCTTAAATTCATGAGGTACAAATGAGGGGGGGATGCCCCTCTTTATAGCTGGCCAAGTCCAACGGACGACTCAAATTACAATCAAATGGATGGCCCAGATCGTGCCACCTCAGGCCTAACCCTAAAAAAAGGAGTGGAGTAATAAATGAACCAAAAGATTCCCACTCTCTCCCAAAATAGCAGAGGCGATTAATGCCCACTATCAATCAGCTAGAAGGTCACCATCCAGAAAGGCGTTTCCATTCTCCTTCTTGGCTGCAAAATCAATAAACCTGGTCAGCACAGCCTCAACCTCTTAAACTGAGATAGGCGGGATATGATCAAGCTGAAACTCCAACACCATAACTGCCTGCCTATGTCGAGTGCAAGACTTTCTCCAAGCAACTAAAGCATCCTGAGTGTTCTGGATAATGCTGGAGAAAGTTGAGGTGTTCTCAAAGTCATCTTGAACGAAAGTCTTCACCTCTGAAAAGAAAGGTGCCAACCTACTCCTCAAACCATCAGCAGTCACCTCCTCAGAAGTTAGCCTCCTAGCAAAGATAGCCTCCAATGTGTTCAGGACTCCATCAAGAATGTTCACCATGGCCTTTCTGACCCTGGCCGAATCTGCCTGTGCTGCATCAAAGAATCTTCAGCCTATGACAACTGAAGAATACCAACCGGTGAAGTCATAGCTATCACCCTCCTGTATCACACCTCCCTCAACCAAAGTCTGTAAGGGAGTATGCATCAAAGCTTCTAAACGAAGGACAACCTTGGTCTGATAGATATGAGCATCGCCCCAAGCTTGATCAACTGCATCCATCCATGCCATAATGCTGGAAGCCTGCTGATAAGCATGAGCAAGATCCTCCATAAACTTTTCGGTCTCAGCATGAACACTAGCGACCCACTTATCCGCCTCCTGTGCCATCTTCCTCAAGTCCTCCAAGCCGCTGATACTCTCTGGGAAACTCGGCTGGGAGCTCAATTGTAGGATTCTCTTGTCCACAAGGACGAGACAAATGTTGTACGTAACCAATCAATGTCTTGTGCTCCTTCTTCAATTTCTTATATTTTCCTTCAGTTCGGAGCAACCTGTACTTGAGTGCTTGGTAGGAGTTATCACAACACTCAATTATCTATGCTCTCGTGGGGCGACCTGACTCCATGGTGGTGATCACATAATTCTCTGGAACAGCCTCATCTCGATCACACTCAACCCTTGGCACAACCATGTGAAGGGTGCAAGAGCCATCCTCATCTGTTGAAATCTTTGAAAACTTCCTAGCTCTCTTCTTTGTTGGAGGTGCACTGATCCTACTCAGGAATTCCTCCATCTCAACTGCTAGATCAGTTTCTTCAACGGGGCTCCTCCTCATCCTGACTTTGAGCCAATCTGGTATTACCTGCTGCGGGTCAGAAATAATAAATGGCTGCTCATTCCTTGCTTCTTCTTCACGAACCTCCTCTCTAACTTCATCCTGACGAGGCTCACCAACTTCTACAGGCTGAGTATCTCCTGAACCTTGGGCCTCAAGCTCATGCTGGAAGCGTGTATCTGTGGCCATTTCTTCATCTTCTTCCTGCTGGTTATCTTTGATAGGTGCGTTGACACTCTAGCCAACAGACTCCCTTCGAGGTGGCTAATTTTCCTCCTATAATTCTTGTTCCTTATTCAACATATTCCTCTGACCAACAAACAATGAAACCTCTTGTATACTTGGAGAACGAGTCTCCAATGGCGTAGGTGATGCCACCTCAACTCTCGGAGGCTCTGGCTGGACTGGTTCTTTCCTTCGTGACTCCGGAGCTCGAGCAACTTGTTTCTTCTTTGTAGCAGTTGGTGACCTATGATCTCCCATCAAGTTATACGTAAGAGGAATTGACCTGCTCTTAAGCCTATTCACATGCCTTTCAACCCATCCTCTGGTGAACATCAAGACTGGTATGCAAAGTGTATCCAAATCCGCAATCCCTGGCTCCGACCAATTTGGAAGTGGGAGTGGTGTACTCCTCACTGTCTCAAAATCTGGGTGTAAAACATTCACATCTTCATCGACCTGGTCTAGCACTGGGACAATCTCACATTCTCTAATCATGCTCAATGGTACTCTGGAAAACATCCTTCTCCTTATTTCAGCCTCATCTAACGCACTCGCCTAGAAGTCCTCAATATTTGCCTTATGTCTGAATTCCTCTGACAGTATCCATCTGATATTCCTGTGAGGATCATAATGCTGTCTGCTAGTGTGGTAAGAAAGGTGGAAAAACTAAAGCTCATTTTCAGCTTCCTTGGCTGCTTGCAGTGAAGGACACACTTCATCTGAATTTCCCATGATGATCGGGAAGTCAAGTCCTCCCTTCTTTTTCTTCTGAATCCTATCATAGGCAATGAGTTTCCTAGATATTTCTAACATCAAGATCCTGTTCGTAGCGTACCTGGGCAACCTGTAAGGATATGAAGAGAACCCTTGCAGCCTGATATAAGTAAATTTTGGAAATTGGATAAACCAACATCCGTACCTTTCTATCAACTCCTGAGCCTCCTTTGATATCCTGTGATGAGTTCTTTGTTGTAGTGACCTCGTTATGTGCATGGTGAAGGCGTCATTGATTCTCTTGTAGTGAGACGTGCTCGGCAAGTGTAGCTGCAGACAAGCCTCATGAATCTTGAACTGCTGAGAGCCACGCCCGATCGGCTCCTTGTATGATATTCCTCTGTACTTTGTCATACAAGCCAACATGTAGATGATGTATGAGCTCATGTAAAATGTCTTCGTTCTCAAACTCCCGAGTTGTTCATGCAAATTATCACTGATCATCACTGCCCAGTCAATATGCTCCTTGCCTTCCAGCACAAGGTTGATGTAGTAAAACATCCAAGGTTCAAAGATGAATGCTTGGGGGCATCCTCCAACTCTACTGAGCATCATAATCAAATCACAATATTCCCGCTTTAAGTCCTCTGAAATTATCTGCTTTGGAAGCTTTGTACGAGTTGGCTTAGGCTTGTTCATCCAACGGGAGTTTATCATATCAGCACATCTGTCAAATGTAGAAGCATACATTTGCTCAACATGTTCTCTCGTTTTGTAAATCATCTTCTTGTAAGCAGGAATTCCAAATGCTTCACCAATGGCCGCAAGTGTGAGGTTGGCAAACAACTTGCCATCAGGTGCAATAGTAGTCCTCTATTATGGGTTGTAGCAGTTAGCACATTCCATGATTAACTCCGGGCATTGAATTGCTGGTGGAAAACCAGCAGCTGCATAAAGTCCACTTCTGACAATATTGTGCGAAGTGATTGATGGACGATGGCCTCCAATTCCCATCATTCGGCTTTTGAAAGCTTCCAAATTGAAAGAGCCTAAATTTGTGTCACTCAACTTGCCCAGCTTCGAAGAGAACTTTGACTCCGACAGGCATGACTTGCTCAGCTTCTTGATCACAGCTTGTCTGGACATATTTGCCTTGCTGGATGCAACATTATTTTCCTTGCTAGTCGTTCTTACTTCAGCCATCCTGCAAAAACAAAAAATAGTCATTAGAAATTTAACTTAGAAAAAATAATATCACTTTGAGGCTGCCAGTTGACTTTCGAAAATGAGAAGCTTCAGCACTGAAATCCAACTCCAAACCTCAACACCCTTCAACAAGTTTGAACTCCTCTGAACACTTAGAGAATTTTCCTTGCAGCAGCAGAACTTCCAGCACTTAGAAGAAATTCAACCTAAGCTTACTTCAACAACTTCTCAACTTCAAATTTATTCATCCTCAAAGCTCAACTTTGAATTTCTTCACCCTCTAAGTTTCAGCTTGCACTCAACAACTGATGAAGAAAATGAAAATCATCTCAATTCTTATAGCCAAGTTGAATTTCTAGAAGAGGCTAATTCTAGCTGAGTCATTAAATTTCCACTCCTCCACTGCAAGAATTTGAATTTCCCTCCTCAGGCAGCTTTAACACTTGGCATCTGGTGTTCGGAATATTTGACCTTCTAGATTTTCAAGAAGATTCATCTCCACTAGTCTACGCATACCTCACTTTAGCATTTCAAAGTCACCTTCTGAAAAAAAAAGTTCAATGGCTCCCTTAAAATTTTTTTTATTTCACTGGCTGAGGCCTTGATATTTCTATTTTATCCATCTCTGGCTCGAGAAGATTATTTTCCTCAGGAATTTAATCAAAACCATCTAGGCATCTGACTTCAATTTCACAAGTCAAGGCATTTTTATTTTCAACAACATTTCTTTCCTTGCCTTAGGAAAATTTTAATTTTTTACTTGGAAAATTTTAATTTTTTACTTAGAAAATTTCAATAATCAGGTGCTCTAGTAAAATCTCCATATTAAAATCTCCGGCAAGACGTGAAGAATTTCAAAATCATTTCTTCGATGAAGATATCCAATACCCAGAAGAAAATTCCCCTCAGAAAATGTAGAATTCATGTGTCTATAGACGAGGGGGTACATTTAATTTTTGCATTTTGTACCTTAGAAAAATATTCCATCATCAAAGTTTATCTTCACTTTTCTTCCTTTGGGCGTAGTTCTTCCTTTGCTTTGCCTTAAATTTTTTTTTTTATTTAATCTTCATGAGACTGGGCGCATTTAGAGGGGTGGTCAAGACATTTCACATCACTTAAAATTTTTTTTCATCTTCCCTAGGAAGGCGCATTTCTATAGATGTGAAGGAATTTGCAACACTTAGAAAATTTTCCTCCAAGCCAACTTCTAGCATGGGCGCATTTGAGGGTGTGAGGAGGAACTAACAACACTTAGAACATTTTTTTTAAAGCCACCACCTTCAACAACTTGGGGCACATATGAGGGGTCTAGGAGGAATTTTGAACACTTAACAACTTTTCTTCACCCCACTTCACCTTGTGTGGTGGGCGCATTTGGAGTATCAAGGAGGAACTTCAACGCCCTAGGAAAAATTCCTTACTTGCCTTCCTAGCTTGGGCGCATTTCACTAGGGGAGGTGGAATTTCAATTGCCTTAGCCATTTTTCAACGTCCTCCATAGTGCTAGGTGACATGGGCGCATTTCAAGGCCCCTGCAGGATTTTCCAACACTTAGTATATTTTCCTCATCTTCTCTCAAGGTAGAGCGCATATGAGGGGTTGAGCAGGAACTTGTCATGACTTAGATTTTTTTTTTTTTCCAAGCCAGCCTCTAGCATGGGCGCATTTAGGGGTGTTTGGAGGAACTTCAAGACTTAGAAACTTTTTTCTTAACCTCCACCTCTATTTCAACATGGGTGCATCTAGGCTAGGCAACAAGAATTTTTCTTGCCTTAGGAAAATTTCTCAACTTCTTCCCTCCACCTTGGGCGCATTTGAGGTGTGGAGAGGGAATTTCTCCTGACTTAGTTGATTTTTTGAGCTCCTCTCAAGGCTGGGCGCATATGAGGGGTCCTGTAGGAATTTCCAAGACTTAGCCACTTTTCTAGCTTCCTCGTCTCTTGTTTACTATATTTAGTAATCCTATGGTTTTCGCACTTTTGTAGCTTGAATTGATTTGAAATTCATGATCTAGTTGATTTGTTCACATTGCCATCTTGTGTCGACTTGCTATTTATAGCCTGTTTCTGGAGGTGATTTACTATTTATAGTAACTGCTTGATTTCAAGACTTCTGCAACTTTGTTTGACATGGAATTTGTTCCATGGGGTCCTCGTGGGTTGATTGACTTGGTCGCACTGGTGCCTTGCGCTGACCTACTATTTATAGCCTGCTTGAGAAGTGACTTACTATTTATAGTAAGTGCTCAGATTGCCTTCAAATTTTACCAGTGGATTCCTTGAAAGATATTGATCGTGATGGGATACATTAGTTTTCGGAAATTTTTGCGTTTGACCCCTCATTTTAGGTCCCGAAGCTAGAAACCCTAATCTGACTTGCATGTCGATCAAATGATCTCAGTTTGACCCCGTTTTTGTTGCATTTTGCTCTGTTTGTGACGTTGAAGTGCTGGGCAGCTGCCGGAGTGATCTTGCTAAAAATAGTAAGTGTCTGAAAAAGTGACCAATCAACTACCGGATGCGTTTGCATGTCACACGGCCCGAGGGATCTCACAAAACCCAGAAAAACCCAGCAAATTGGATTGCATGCGGGCACTGGCTAAAAATAGTAAGTTCCTGAAAAGTGATTAATTCTGCCTGCATGTTACCTTGTTGCGTAGCTCCCGAAAAACCCACAAAGAATATCCAGATATGCGTTGAAGACTCCAACATGCAAACCCTAAAAATAGCCTCCAAAGTGAAGACTGCTAAAAGTTATCATCTCATCTTGCATGTTATATCACTGCGTAGGTCTCGAAAAACCCAAAAATATTCTCTAGACATGCACCAAAAAACTTCGCATGTAAACCCCTGAAAATGGCTTCTGAAGTTAGACTGCTAAAAATAGCAAGTTGTTAGATTCAACTCAAAATTTGATGGCAAGCAGCTTAAGGTGCTCTAGATGCAATGTAACGGTTAGAATTTCATAAGTGCTGAGAAAATGTCCCAAATTAGGTACTTACTAAAAATAGTAAGTTGTCAGAATTTAATGAAATTTTGCTGGGAACCTGCTGGAAGCCTACTGAATGTAGTGTCAAGCTCAGATTTCACTTCACTCACTCAATTTGACTTCAAACTGACCAGAAGATCCAAAACCCTAATTTTCAGACTTAGCCAAAATTTCAAGTTTAAGCTCAAAGACGGGCACATCCCCGGGAAGGCAGACAACAAAAAGAGACAAAAAGAGAGAGAGACAAAACCAAAGCTAAAAGACCCAAACGAAGCAAAAATTAGGGGGGTCCCTATTTTGAATGGGTGATGTGTGAAAAGGTCACAACAAGACTTGTAACTATTCCTTTGAGTGCCGAATAGTAGTCGCTTCGTGATTTACAGATATGTGTTATTCACATTGGGTATGGTTTGTTGTTAAATGTATATGCATATGTATTTATTTATGTATGTATATGTGTATGTATATATGTATATGTATATGTCTGTATTCATGTATGTATATATATTATATGTGTATGTATATATACATACATGGTACATACATACATAAATAGGTAGGTAATTGGTGTAGTAACAAGAAATGCCAGCTTTTTGGAGACATTGGGTATGGTTTGTTGTTAAATGTACATGCATATGTATGTATATATGTATATGTATGTATGTATATATGTTATATGTGTATGTATATATACATACATGATACATACATGCATACACATACATACATACATACATACATATATATTCTCATACCCATACCCAAGGGGAATAAAATTATTGTATTGTTGTACCCACACCCGTACCCATATTTGTACCTATACTCAAACTAGTAACTTAGAATTTGTGTTTATGAAATTGATCTCCACACTTGCGAAATGATATGGCACACAAAGCTAAACTTGTCCATAGAAGTGAATTGGCTTGAATCCAATAACTAGAATTTGCTCAGCTTGCCTTGTTGTACCAGTGTTTGAAGTGTGGTAGTGTCTACATAAACCATTTGGAAACTTGGTAAGCAAGGATCATGTTCTCCTCAATCATGCCCCTAGGTAGGCCAATTCAACCATGATGAAACATGATCAAAGACAACAGGGAAACATGTAGTATGCATTGATAATGATGTAAATTGATGATATAATTAAGATGCCTTATGATCCTACTATAATGTTCTCATGTAAATACTCTTAAAATGATTCCTCTATCTCTTAAGATATTTTCAAATGAATAAGGAATGTCCTTATATACAAAAAACATAACACACAAATGTACACTCAGTTAGCGCACAACAACATTTGAAAAGGCCAGCAAGATTTGAATTTGAATTTTGAATTTTGTAGATTCAATCCAAGTGGCAAAGGGGAGATTTAGTGATGGAGATCAGTTTTTGTTATGTGACTTTCTTCCCAAGAGATTAGAAAGTTATGAAATGACCCTTTAGAATTAAAAGGGAGATAGAAAAATAAAGGATATTATGATCCTTTGGTTAAAAGAGAGATTAATAAAGAATATGTATAAAAACTCTTTTAAAAAGGTGGAAGAATAATTATTTATTTAAATAATTATTAAATGCAACCTTTGTGAAAGGATGTGATGGTTTGGAAACCACCCTTAAGGCTTATATAAGCATTTATTATCTATGCCGTGAAGGCAGGTTGGGTTCTGTGTAAGAACCAGTTTCCTCCGGGGGTGCTTCCTTGCTGTGGAGAGCCTGGACAAATAACTATTCCTTTGAGTGCCGAATAGCAGTCTCTTCATGATTTCAGATATGTGTTATTCAATTTACTATGTTAATTATTTACTTTAGAATCCTTGTCTAATTATTACATATTATAGTTACATTGGCTATTTTATGTTAGTTATTCACATCATTTTAGCAACATTACATCTTGTAGATTATCTTAATTCTAATATTTAATCTATTAAATCTGCTACTAATACTTAAACAAATTTAGGAGGAAAAGTGACATTACAATTTCTAGTGATGGAGATCAGTTTCTAGGGATGAGTAATGATGGGTACAAGATAGGATAAGTTCATGAGCCAAATTTCATGCAAGAATGGGCCACTTGTAGATTCGTTATTATATAAAGCACACTATAATTGAAGTGGGCCTATAACATAAAGGAAAAGGGCATGAGTGTGCAATTTTTGCCGCTACACTTTCACAAGGTCATTTAAGTAGTAGTTTTATCTCTAAATGAAGAGTTAGGAATGTCGCTACTTTTAGCACATGATTTTAAAAACTTTATTGATAAATTTGCAGTGCTTAGTAATCCTTGTATGAAAATCAGACAACTCATTAAAAAATGTTATGTTTCTATGATTTGAAATTCTTCTCGTATTGGGGTAGCCTCTAATCGAGCAGACAGATATACATGCAAGGAGAAAACTTGACCATCCATCACCTTTGTAAGGTCAACCTTGCCATTGGTACATTTCACTATTTCAGTGTTGAAAAGGTCCTTTGGTCATAACATTAGATCAAAACTAAAATAAATATGTCTAGTCATGTAGAAAGCATAGTTTGCTCATAATGCAAAAACAAGTGTAAAAAGGTTTATATACCCGGCTGTATGGATACATGGCATATAATGCATTTTTTTCATTTAATCAGCAAAGAAACTTGAGCATTGGAGGTTACCCTTGGTTACATATTTATTTCAATTTCATGAGTTTATCCCAATAAGTTTCTTGAATCATACTTTTTTGCCCATGATGAACTTCAATATGATAACTTTGTAGTGAATATATTGATTCATTTTTTATTTTTTTTCATGTTTTCTAATTATGATGTATATTAATCAACAAAGAAACTTGAGCATTGGAGGTTACACTTGACTACATATTTATTTCAATTTCATGAGTTTAGACTCGTGTGTTAAGACACAATAATGGGTTAACCTCCCGAGACGAGTTCAATCGCTAACTAGGTGATGACAAGAGGAAAACAACCTTAGTCCTTTTCAAAAAATTGCACAAATTCCAGTGGAAAGAAACCACGTTGTGAAAGTTAAATCATCATCATCCCCTTCGCAACAGGAAACCCAAAATCTTTGCCCATTCCAAACCAAAACCACTTGAGCGAACAACTCAAGGGACGGAAACGCCAAACCAAAAACCCAAAGGGCAACAAACCAAAAACCAAAACGAAACAAACCGAAAAGCAAACAAAAAGCAAACAGGAAAGCAAATCTAATCTAATATATTACATAGTAGGCTCTCGGAGAGAACCTAGGGTTGGAAATAATGCTTGAGGAATCTCCCATCGTTCGGAAATGGGATATCCCCTCTTGTTCTTGTTCGTAACTTAAATGCATCATCTCCCAGGATCTTAGAATCTTGATAGGGGTCCAACCATGTTTTGTCGATCCATCCGTTCATAACCCTTTGATGCTTAGCCAAACCTTCCAAAGCTTCATCTCTTTTCTTCTCCAAGCGCATCAGCTGAGATAGCCTTGTTTGAATCTGGTCCTCTCCCCAATTGACTTCTTCACATTCTTCCTCTAAAGTGACTTGTTGAATCATCTCCGGGACTTGCTCTGAGGAGGTCTTACTCATAGCACTTGTGTTTTCTGAATGGAAAACCTCGCGAATTCTACATGAATTGGGTGACGATAAGCCTTCGATGGAGGCATTTTCTATCTCTTGCTTTGCAGAATCTCCGAACATCCTTTCATTCTTATTCCTACTTGAATCATTTTCAATCAACACTCCGGTGAAGGCAGGCGTATCTTCTAAAAACTTCTCTCCCTTCGAGTTTTGCAACATGAGGACTTCTTTCTTAACGGGCTTGTACGAACCCAAATCAGTTTCCACGAACAAAACATCACTATTTTCACCACATTTTGTGATCATCAATTTGAGCCGTGGTGTACTTTCAATTTTTATCTGATTTGGAACTCCTCTCCAAGGCAACCACATGTGGGAGAAGTCAGTTGCAATGTATCCATTCAATTTTCTGGCCCAATCTCTGCTCAGCAACATGCCATAACCATCTGGTATATCCACAACTGATATGTCGATGCGACTCTGAATTCTAGGATCCGCCGCTAGCTGCATATGGATATTACTTAACTCTCCTACAACTGGAATTTCAGTCTTATCCAGCTGAGTTACTTTCTTGTTGGTCTGGAGTGGAATTATACCCAATGCCTGACATACCTTCAAAGGCATGACATTACTTGACGCACCGGAATCAATCAAGCAGTTATGCAATAACTTCCCAAAAATTCTAACTGAAACCAGAAATGGGGCTGGCTCACCCCTCCCCTGATAAAATATTACTGGCTTTTTCCTTTCATTTGCTGCGGCATTCTTACTTTCATCTTTTCCACTTGATCGAAATTGATTGTCTCGAACAACCTCTTTTGGATTCTGCGTTTGCTCTTGTTTTTGCTTCTGCTCCGTAGGAATATTGAACCGTTTCTTTTTATCTTCAATCCATGACTTTTCAGGAGTGTTCGAAGAACCTTGTACCATACCTACGAAGTTCTGAGGCTGTTGTGGAGCTTCCCAAGTGTCAAATGGCGCATGAGGCACTTCTTCTACCATATTCATGTCCTGCGCTGAATGGGACTGTGGGGCAACAAAAGGATTCCTTGGTGTACTGGTTGCTTCTTGGGAAGTATTCTTCACAATGGGCGTTTCATATACACTTCTCAGAATTGTATCCCTGACTTCTGAAATCTTTATTAACTCTTGTAAGGGGAGACTAACCTTCATCCTTTTGAATTCTTCTAACATATAAGAGCCAAGTCTTTTCACGTCCTCTCTAGGAAGACTCTCCTTTGGTTCTCGCCCGGGTTGCTGAATAACTTGTTGTCCTCCTCCGCCTTGCGTTGCATTCTGCCTCTTGTACTCTGGAGAATCTCTTAGTAGACCTGGATTATTGCTCGCGTTGGGATGTGGCGGAGTTGTAAAATTATTTGGAGGTACCGATGATGTCAGAGGTTCACGTTGTTGGTGGTAATTTCTTTGGTACACTTTAGGAGCTTCACCTCTAGTAGTCTGAAGAGCTTGTACCTCCCTTCTTCCTTCTACCAAGACACTGTTGTTGAGAGGCGGAAAAATATAACCATCTCTATGAAGAGGCTCTTCTGGTGATGCATATGCGGCGTGAACTTCTGACGGTACTTGAAACTCTGGCATCCCCACGGGACTGTTTGCTGAAGCTGATGGAAATTGGTGATTAACTGGTGGGGGTGTGTAACTCTGAAACTCAGGCAGGAAATTGCAATCTTCTATTATCAATGCCTGATCATATCTGGGTGCTGGGACTAATTCATATCCCGTAATTGGAAGGTTCTCTGTGGCCCCTGTATTACTTGCTTCACTCTTGAGAATACCAGCCACCACTTGGAATTTGTGACACTGAAGCTCAGAGTGTTGGTTCGTGTTATGTAACCTACACCATCCTGACGAGGCAGTTTCGGCCATATAAATTCTATCTGCAGGATGGTTTTCAGGAGGTGGGGGATTGTCCAACGGCGATGGCACTCCTCCATTGTTGGAACCTGTATTCCAAGACCTTTTCTGAAATTCGTGATGGTTATTTCTATACCCATGACTGTTTTCATGACTGTATCCTTGATGGGTATCCTGATGACTTGGAGGATTATTCTGATATCCTCGGTTAGCACCTTGGTGTGCCTGATAGTTTCGTTGCACAGTTTGCGTCTGATTACTTTGATTTTTGAGGTGAGTCACCTCAGCTGACAACCTCTTCACTTGTTCTATCAAATCTTTAATTTCATCTTTCTCCTCTGGAGTTTTCACTAGCGGCACTGTGTTTTGGAGATAAACAGGCTGTGTGACTTGCATCTGGGACAAAGGCATCCCAGGATGGAGAACTAATTGACTTGATGGTGCTTGAACTTGATAAGCTGGCTGTGGAATTGCATTTAACGCTGGAACTTGTTGATTCCATGTTGAACAAAATGTTGGCACTTGATTATTTGTCGTAGCTAGGCCAGTGTAGAGTACGGGCCCAGTTATATTCTGTCCTAAACCCTGACTTACTTCAATAGCTTTAGCGTAAGCTTGATTTATGTCTGCTGGAGTGGGGTGAGATCTTACGAACATTGTAGTCAAAGGATCAAGTGCTGAATAGTAGCTTTCTCGAGCATCAACAACAACATAAGGGGCGCGTAACCTTGTGAGGGCCTTTTGGAACCTATTGTTGAATGCGTGAATGGGCTCTTTGTCTTGTCTTCTTACTTCTGCAAATTGACGATAAAGCTCTACAAGAGTGATTGGTATACCAAACTTTCCGATGAAGGCCTCCTTCATCTGCTTCCATGTTCTTATAGACCCCACTGGTAGGTGGATGAACCAAAAATGAGCCTCTTCTCCCAAAGAATACGGAAATAGGCGGCAAGCCACGTCTGCATACCCAATCTGCCTATTGCGTAGGTGGCCTTCAAACATCTTGATATGGTCCTCGGCCATGTAGTTAACATCATTGGCAATGAACTTAGGACAAAAATTTTCAGGATTCTTTGGCATCTCATGGTAGTCTTGAAACTCTAGTGGAGATGGGTTGGTAACCAACCATGTAGCACCGTTTGGAGCTGGTTGACCTCCTTGCTGACCTCCTGGTTGAGCCATTGCTTGAACTGGCTGTCGCCGCTGATACACAATAACTTGGGTTGGCTGTTGTTGAGGAGTACTGACTTGGGCCGATCTTGGCTGAGCAAACCTTGAAATGCTTGGTGGGGTTTTGAACAAACTTGAAATTTCTTCTCCGCTTGACTGGACTCCTTCGTTTGATAAAAATTCTTCACTTGACTCAACTTCTTTGCTCGCACGGACTTCTTTCTTCTTCCTTGCTCGAGTAGGCAACTCTAACTCCACAAAGTCTTTAGATGAACTAGTCGTAGACCTCAAGATTCTCTTCAACTTGTCTGGCGAAAATGAACTGATACGATCCAGGATGTGAATGCTTCTGCACGGGATTGTTCAATCTTGAGAGAACACCATCTTGACTTATGATAATTTTCTCCAATGGAACTTTTGTACTTCAAACCCTTTCCACTTCAACACAACTGAATGTTGTAGCTGTTAATCGCCCTCCTTCTAGTGCCAATTCTGTTGACGTGGTTTTTGAGACCGCACCAACACAGAATAAAGTCTCCCAACGGATGCTCTATCCTCTCTTGAACAAAGTATTCAGCATGCTAAGATTGCGAGTAAGATCATGCTTTCAACTCCAAGGTTCCTTAAGTGTGAATAGACTCAGTTGGCTCGATGTGATTTTGCTGGTATTTCAAGGGGACTTACGCAATTGTTTGATAGCTGACAGCAGACAGTAGACTTAAGGGCTTTCGTGTAATTCAAATGATTTGGCAGGTGAGCACGAGTTTCCTAATTCTAACCGGAAATGAACTGAAATTAAATGAGTGTAGGGATAAGAATGTTCTAGTCTACTCTAGGGTGTGGGACACGGCGATCAATTCTCACAAACTTCAACCAAGCTCCGTTTTGCCTCACTTCGGACAGCTTCCGCGGAACTGGTGCAATCTTCAGAGGGATGACTCAAGTTGTTCAGATCACGATTTAGCATGAAGACACCATCACAACGACGCATGCCAACATATAAACCATAATCGAAGTTAAGCTTCACAAAGTTCCAGTTGACCACGCAAGGCGAACCCACCGTTAGCGAGCCCGCTAGTGGTATGGACGAACAAAGTCTTGTTCAAATCGAGCACCACTTCCACAATTGCTAAGTACTTGCATGAAATGAAATCTACTTTACTTTAAGCTACTTCAAGATGCTATGTGAATTGGAAGGACGAAGAAGCCTCAACAACTATTCACAACAAAGAAGAATTCACCATCAATGAAAATTCTTTTATTATGAAAGCATACATGACAACTTCTTACAAAGTATCCAAAGGGAAGACTTTCCTTCCTTTTCAATCTAAACTATACTATCAACTATCTAATTGCTCTCTACTCCTTCTCTAAGCTCTGCTTCTACTTCTAAAATCTAATGAGGTACAAATGAGGGGGACTCCCCCTTTTATAGTTTGCCAAGTCTAACGGACGGCTTAGATTACAATCGGCTAGATGGCCTAGATTGTGCCACCTCAGCCCTAAACAAGATTTTCCCTAAAAACCGCCACAAAGGAGAGTGGGATAATAAATGAGGCATTAATGTCCACCACCTTTCTAGAAGATTCCGTTTGTAGACGCGTTCACACTGTCCTTGATCTTCTTTCTTGACGTTGCTCTTAAACTTCTTCTTCGACACTTGAGTCATACTAAGTCTCAACACTTAGCCATTTTCTTGCAACTCGTAACTTTATCTTCCTCTGAAGGTTGTAATATCATCGTGCTTCACCACTTCAAGTCATCGTGCTCTGGCTCAACATTTCTCCTGCAAAACAAGCAAGGAGAAGAGAATTAGAACATTTCATAATATAAATTCAACTTACTTACCAGGATTCTCATGCTCTAATTTCCAAGCGTTCATCATTTTTCCTCCAACACGACTTTTGCCATCTTCATGATTCTTTATGCCTTAGCCAGATTTCAATCCATCTTCCTCAAGGGCGTACTTAAAAGATGTACTTTTAAGATCATCTTTCGAAGGTGTTAACTTCAACTGCATCTTCTTCAAGGATTTCACTTCACCTACCGAAGCTCTGACAACTTTGATTTTATCCACCTCTATCTTCACGAAGGATTTAAACAAATTCACCTAGGCAGTTCCTTTCAAATTCATTGTCTGGAGAATTTCACCTTGAAAACACATTTTCTTCATTTTGCCTTAGAAAATTTTCATATTTCCCTGAGGAAAACTCATCAACCTAGTGCCCATCAAAAATCTTCATCCTGAAGGCTGTAGCGAAGCATGGAAGACTTTAAAATCAACTCATCATCGATAATAATCAATACCCAGAAGAAAATTTTCTTCAGAATGCGTCGAACTCATGGGTGCACAACGAACGGGTTCATTTAATTTTCTTGAATTTTGAACCTTAGAAAATATTCTTTCATCAAGTTTATTCTTGTTCTTTACCTGTGATCATCCTGTGTTGCTCTCATTTGAGGAACTTGAACTCATCCTGCATTATCATCATTCTCTGACTTCACCGCTGAGAAAATTTGCTTGTGCTCCACGAAGAAATTTTTTATTCATGCCTAGCACATTTTATTTCTTACTCACCACTTTGCACTTCATTTCGCGTTTGAAAAAAAATAAAAATTTTGAAGCTCCAATGCCTTAGAAAAAATTCCTATCACTCATCTTATACTTTATCTCATACTCAAGGCGCATAGCACACTTGAGGAAAACCACGCCTTAGCACTTTATTTCCACCACCTCACAAGCCTTGGAAAATTCTTTAACACCTACCACCTTGGGCGCATATAGCATTTGAAGAGGAATATTGCCACGCCTAGGGAAATATTTTCAACACTCTTTAGCACTCACCACCCTTGGCGCATTTAACACTTGAAGAGGGACATCTAACTTCACCACGCCTAACACTCATCCTTCCTTCACCACACCTTGAAGTATTCACTTTCCTTTCACCTTATTTACCACCTTGTCTTTACCTTTTACACCTTCAACTTGGCGCATTTTGACATGCAAGAAGGATGACTATCCAACTTCCATTTTTTTTTGTCTCTATTTGACTTCCTTTGGGCGCATTTAGGCATGTATGAGGGATACGAAATGTTCACTTGTTGACTTGTTTTCATCTTGGGCGCATTTTAGCCTTGATGGAGGATAAACTTTTCAAACGCCTTCATGTGACTTTTCAGCTTCTTCATTCTTGTCTCTATATGGCCCCACTTGGGCGCATTTTGGGGTGAGAGGAGGATGAAACTCCTTGACTACTTTGACCATTTGCTGCATGGGTGCATTTTGAAGGGGGTGGAGGATAACTTCGACACTTAGAATTTTTTTTTTGTGCCACTACCTTGAGCTGGGTGCATTTTGCTATGGGTGCTGGATAAGCTTTGTTGACTTTCATTGACTTCCTGCTTCATGGGCGCATTTTGGCCTAGGAGGTGGATTTTATGCTTAGAATATTTTTGAATGATGCCAGCTTGCATGTGGGCGCATTTTGCCTAGGGAGCAGGACGAGTTTATAACTTAGAGAATTTTTTAGCAACTTGCCTTCAAGGTGGGCGCATTTTACTCCCTGAGCAGGACAAAACCTAACACTTAGAAAATTTTAAACTTTCTCCTTGAGGGTGGGCGCATTTGGAGGTGGCAGGGGGATGAAAACATGTTAGAAATTTTTTCGAACACCTTGAAGGCAAGTTGAGCGCCTTTCACCTGTGGTGGAGGATAAACTTCAGACTTAGACATTTTTTTACCTTCCTCTGCCAGCTTCTCCATGCCTTACGATTTATAGTAAGCCCTTCAACTCTTTCACTTCAGGAGCTCGGAATGATTTGAAATTTTGAACACTGCATCCTCACGACCTTGTTGTCCTGTCGACACTGCCATTTTAGTCACCCTGCTATTTTTAGCCCATTTCTGAAGATGATTTGCTATAAATAGCAAATGCTCGTTTCTGATAGCTCCACTGCTCCGATTAACTTGAAATTTGAATGAGGTGCTCCTCACCACATGACTTGCCTACTGACATCAGCGCATGCGCCTGACTTGCTATTTTTAGCCAGTTTCCAAATTGACTTACTATAAATAGTAAGTGCTCCGTTTGACTTGAAATTTTACCAGCAGATAGCCTGAAGGACGCTGATCGCGGTGGTTTACACCGGTTTTCGAAAATTCTGACCTTTTACCCCTCTTTTTAGGCTCCGAAGCTGGAAACCCTAATTTGATCTGCATGCATATCAAATGATCTCTATTTCTCTTCGTTTCTGTGGCACTCAAATCAGCTCGTGATTCTGAACTGCTGGGAAGCGGCTGCCGGGACACACCTGCTAAAAATAGCAAGTTCCTTACTAAGTGATTATCTTCGTTTGCATGTCATATCATCGCGAAGCTCTCAAAAAACCCATCAGGAATCATCCGACATGCAAAAGAAACCCTGACATGCAAGCCCTAAAAATAGACCTAGAAGACTGAATTCTGAAAGTTGTCTCGTTTTGCATGTTATACCGTTGCGAAGGTCTCGAAAAACCCAGAAGGAATATGCCAACATGTGTAGAAAAATTCTTCTTTTAAGCCCTGAAATCTGCCCCGGAAGCTGGACTGCTAAAAATAGAAAGTGGTCTGTTTTTGCTCAAATTTTGTGCACGGTGCGCCGATGCTCAATGCAGCAGGATCAGTTTAACTCAAAATAGTCGGATGATACCAGACTGCGCACTTACTAAAAATAGTAAGTACTCTAATTTGATGAAACTGGTGAGTCACGGAAGCATAATCGACAAGAACGCTAGTCTCAGATTTCAATTTATTCACTTCATTCCAATCTTTGGACCCATCTTTCAGAAAGATGGAAACCCTAATTCCCATTCTGGCCAAAATTTCAATGTATTAAACTCGAAGGCTTAAGAAACTTCTAAAGACGCACACACAGTAAAGAGGAGGAGAGAGACAAAACCAGCCAAAAAAGACTGTAATGGAGTAAAAATTAGGGTCCCCATTTGGAATGGGGCGATGTGTGAAAAGGTCACAACATCTGGCATCCCCACGGGAAAGTGTTGAAAAACACTTTAAGAATTGAACCTTGATTAATCTTCCTCAAACCATCATACAGGAAGGACACGTACTCGAAAGGGGAGAAGAATCCGATATTGGATCAGAACACTTTCATCCAAGACCTCGTGAGTGTGTGCGTTCGTTCCATCTCTAAACCATCTTGACCTCCGGAATCGGCCACGACAAGTTATATAAATATCTTAACTTCAAAAGCATCCTGGACATTGCCTCGCTGCCAGTCAGGCGTCCATAGCCCCGACGAGGTTGTCGCTACAATTCTCACGAATATTGCTCCACTGCCGGTCAGGCGTCCATAGCCCCGGTGGAGTTACTCGTATGCTCCCAAAACCAATATTTCATGATATTTTCTTCATTTCTTTCTTATTTTTCAGATTTTTCTTTCAAGCACAGTTTTCTCTTTTCTTTTTGATTTCTCCGTCAATTCCTAGATTGGCTGGCAGGCAATGAAGCCTCCACTGGGTTTGAGAATTGTAGTGGCGCTGAAGCAAGATGTAAGATTTTTCACCTGCTAAGACCTTTCCCAAGAAACCAAAAATGACTCAGAATGGAGATAGGTAAGATTTTTAAGGTTTTTAGACTTGTGTGTTAAGACACAATAACGGGTTAACCTCCCGAGACGAGTTCAATCGCTAACTGGGTGATGACAAGAGGAAAACAACCTTAGTCCTTTTCAAAAAATTGCACAAATTCTAGTGGAAAGAAACCACGTTGTGAAAGTTGAGTGAAGATGGTGAAGTTGTGAGGAACAAAGCGAGATTGGTGTGTAAGGGTTATTCACAAGTTGAAGGTATTGATTTTGAGGAGACTTTGTTGGAAATGTTGTCATTGATGTCAAGATGGAAATTGTTGTTCAAAGGATTCATTGTTCATCATTGTTCGAGATCGTTAGAACATTGCCATTGATGCCAAAAGGTGCATGGACAAGATGGTTGCCATTGATGTCAAAAGATGTATGGACGAGATTGTATGTTGTTTTGAGAATGACAAGATCTAGAGGTAGTACTGAATTGATATTAATGATCAATCAGTGACGATATAAAGTGGCCTAGTTTGGATGACAATAAAAAGAGAAAGAATTGTGGAAAAAAGTGTGGAGAACAAGAAGATACATTATATAAGCACAAGCAGATTTGAAGGAAGAAAATAATAAGGATAAATAAAAGGAAGAAAGAAAAAGTGTTCAAAGGCAACAATTAGTCTTAAAAAAAAGACATGTCCTTTTAAAGAGTTATATCTTTTCAAAGAGATGCAACTATTCATTGGGTTGTAAAGATATAAATAGAATTTATGGAAAATAAGAGAGAGATGTGTGTGGAATAGAAAGGAAGATCTATTAGTCAAGAAAGAAGTGTGTGAGGATAACAATATATATTATTGTGGATGTGTGAAAAGGAAGCAATTGTTATTAAAGAGGAGTCATGACTATTTGAAAGGTCATTGTGAAAGGATGTATCTCTTCATAGAGGCATGAAGATATAAAAAGGAAGTGAGAAATGTGTGGTGAATATGAGTGTGTGTGAGATGTGAGAAAATTAAATAAGAAGAGTAGAAAAGAGAAGTGTGTGTAAAGATAAAGAAATTAATTAATTAAACAAAGATTAGTTTTAACCAAGAGTCACAAAGGTACAGTGAAGGGTTGTGTCTCATGATGAGACAAGATATATAAGAGAAGTCATTCCATGAGATGAAGTGTGTGTGAAATTTAACTCATTCAAGAGTGAGTGAGGAAAAAAAGAGAGACAGTTTTATCATTCAAAGAAGTGTATGGAATTATAATGAAGTGAATGAATATTAATTGAAGATTTGGTTAAGAATAGTCAAGAGACATGTTGAAGAGCTATGACCATTAAAGACATAATATATATGTACTCTTATATAAATATATATATATATATACAAGAGTTTATATCAGAATAACACTTGCAGATCAGTAAATGAGAAGATAAAAGGAAGATCATTAAAGAAAGGTTGAAGGCCGATTTGTAAGAAGAGTTTATGGCAGAATTATAAGAAGAATATATGCATGTTTGGGAGCCGTATGAGGTTATAGGTGCTAGACGTGGTCATATTTCAGGGTTTCAGACATTGTCCAGACTGCTGCTATCCTTTTCCAGACCTATGTTCAATTCCAGGTTTGAACAATATTGATATCTTCCTATCCTTTGATGCATACAGAATATGATTTTATGAATGTAAGTCGTGCTCAGCTGCAAGCAAACTAGGCTGTAATAGTCAATATGAACTGATTGCAATGCTGCCCAAACAACCTAATTTAGTATTGTAAGTCTTTTGTTATTATTGTCTCAATCTGGGTTGTCCTAAAGTGAAAAGCATATACTGAAATTGCACAGTGTTGAGTGCTAAGCTTTGTAATCTATACCTTGTCATTATTCTATTTGAGAAAGCTCAAGTCTGTAGCTTACATTTGCATTGGTCTCAATATATACCAATCTGGTATGAAGGACTAAAGTTATAAAGTTTGATTATTAAGTCTGCTCAAGCATTTCATCCAAATACTGTTATATTATTTGCATTGCAATTGACTATGTTTGTCAAAATGGAACATCTAACAAACTGAAACAACCGCAAAAACTTCATACATTTGGGAAGGGAACTTTACAGCTCATATACTTTTGTCCCGATAGCCAGAATGGAGGCAATCAGGATGTTTCTTTCCTTTGCTGCTCACAAGAATTTCAAGGTCTATCAGATGGATGTCAAGTCAGCCTTCTTGAATGGTGATTTATAGGAAGAGGTCTACATTGAGCAACCAGATGGTTTCCAGCTATCAAAAGATCCGGACATAGTGTGCAAACTCAAGAAAGCTTTGTATGGACTCAAGCAAGTTCCTAGAGCTTAGTATACTCAGTTGGATAAGTACTTACTTCAGCAAGGCTTCAATAAAGGATCGCAAATAGTAATCTTT
>VDFB02126083.1:0-16034 GCA_007258455.2 Sequoia sempervirens
TTTCCTTCTAATCTCATCATTGTCTTGGGGAGTCAATTTTTATGCAGCCTTGTTTGGAAGGCTATCCCTTGGAATCAAGTCCATGTGATGGCTAATACTTTGCATAGGAGGCAACTCATCAGGTAGATCAACTACACCAATTTCCTTATATTCCTCCAAGATATCTTGTATCTCCTTAGGAAGATCATCCACCTTTATCGATGTAAGCAAATCCTTGGGTTTGAGCACCCAAGAAAATCCCATTTATTCCTTCATGATATGTAAGAACTCTTCCACTCACAAACATTATCTTTCTATTGTTGCCACTAATGTATACTCTTGTTATTCATACATAGGCAACAAAGTATGTTTGATTCTATCCTTCTCAAACATATAAGTGTTACTTCTCCCATCATGTACAACCTTCTGATCAAATTGCCAAGGTATACCAAGAATTGGTTGTTTTTAAAGAACCAAGAAGACCCCAACAAGTATATATGAATTTTCCAAATTCAATTCTCGAATACTTAGGAGACAATTTGCGAATGAATGAGATGCAGCTAGAATGCTTCTTCTCTCGTACTTTGGGCTCTACAAAACCCGAGAGGGTGATCCCATAATGTGTATCTTGTAATTCTTCTAGACAATTATTTCACACATTGTATAACAAAGCAAATGTATTCCCAAAAGAAGCTAAATCGATGAAATCCTTCAAGAAATTGACAATTCCTTAAAAGAATTAAAAACCTAAAGCCGAGAATACCATACTGTAACACTAAACTTTAACAAAGGTAAATCAATTAAGAGTTTACTTATGAAATTTTTTCTCAAATTGGAAGACTAGAACCATAAGAAATGCATTCAACACCTTGGTTTAGTGCCATATCTATGGGAAAGGAGTCAAAACACAGTAAATTGAGCTACAAGGTCGCTTTAATTCCAAACAACCATGTTCTTTGTGAAATTGCAAATGTTACAATTCACATATCAACACTTAGACTCTATGACTACTTATTAGATCCACTCAATATGTGTATTAATTTATGTTTTAATGAAAGCACTTTAATTGATTCATTGAACCAGAGCCAAAATTAAGACATACATCAAACCAAAATGACCATGAAGATGAATGAAATAATCATTGATCAAATTTTCATTAATAATTCACATACAACATTAAAACTGGAGATATAATTTAGACTCAAAAGATCATCATTATTATTCAGACGTGCTTGGAAACCATATAATTGAAAAAATTCACTTGCTTGACTCAAAACTTAAGATACCTGGAATTCAAATGTATTCTCTCTATGTTCTCAATTTGTATGTTCAGATATAGAATTCAACTAAAGACCCATACTAATGGCCTTGAATTCCATTTTATAAGAACAAGAGAGAAAAACAAGCCTTGAGCTGAAAATTACACTTGTCCTATTTTCATTTGACCACTATAACACATATTCCCTTTACAATTATATTCAAGCACTCTCAAAAGGAGGGAAACATGTATATGACAAAAATTATTCCCATTTGTTGAAGAAGATACGATTACCTTCAAAAGGAACTTTCACGTGTTATAACAAATTTATAACTTCTTTTTCATTAGCCAAAAGTTAACCATGTCCATGCCTAGTCAACAAAGATTCAAAAAGAACAAAAAGAAATAGAAATAAAGTGATCAATTCATCCAAATTATCACTTGTGTCATCAACCTTTGTGATAAGAAGAGAACAATATTTTGCAATACCTCAACCAAAGCCTGATTTTCACTATTTCTAGGCTATGTATTATTTCTCTTCTCTCCATTATTCACCACGTTCCTCATCACCCATGCACATAAGCTTACTCAATAAAATTTTCCAACCATCAATTATATTCATCATCAGTGGGCCACTTTGTACTCAATAAAGTTTGCACTTTCACACTATGTTGAGTGTACCTAGCATCAATTAGTGCTCTGGCCTCCCTAATAAATACATCCATTCTCATTTCAACTCTAGCCATGTTGTCAATGTGGGAGTTCAGCATGGAGTAATAAACTCTAGTCAACATATCTTTACCCTGAGGAAACCATTCCTTCAATTCTTGCTTCCACTTGGAAAACTCCATCAACTCACCCTTACCATCAAATATTTTTTGTAGACAATGCTCTTCCATGTCCTTGAACAATTTTGATTTGTTGCCAAGTTGCATCCCTAGCTTCCCATGGAAAGTTGTTATCTCATTGATCATATCAATGGTTTGTAGTATCTCAGGGATGTGAGTAGGCGCCTCAGGATACTCATTCACTTTAGACATTATCTCTTTCAGGGTTCCCACTCTAGTGCTCTATTCACTCCATTTAGTTTGAAAATCCCTCTAAACTTTTAGATATTTGATATTGGCCTCGTGGATATTCTTGTAAACTTCCCATACATCATCAACTTTATCGACCAATTTAGTCACTCTATTTTTCAACACATCTTCAAAAATGTCACTAGCCACTTTAATTGTCTCCAATTTGGCCTTCTTGGTATTTTCCTTTTCTGATTTTAGATTCTGGTTCAACTCTTAAATTTTGAGGGACAAGGTCTCTATGTCTTGTGTAGACAAATATGAAGTAGAACTGGTTGGGGATGATAAACCTCTTTGTGCAGTAGCCAATACCTTATTATGCTCATCCATTAACTTATTATATCTATCAAGCAACTTCTTGTAATTGGCCTCTGTAATTTGAGCAGTATCTACAGTCAGCATTGCAACGTGCATTGTTAGTTGTGCAGTTGTAGTAATTGTCATCTTTGTTGCTCTCTTGACAATTATTGCTCCAATATCCTTCTATATGGATTGTATGACATTAGGATTTCAACCAATGTATGCAATTTGGGACTAAAACTGAACCAAATATTTTATTGTCAAAATCCTCCTTAGAAACAAAGGCATTAGGGTCCTTCCTAACTACATCTAATGCAATGGAAGATGATATGTCACATCCAGGTAAAAAAAAGTGCACCACTTCCTTTCACTAATGCCCTTGCCTCTTCTAGTGACATGCTGGCTATTTCTTGTTTTATTTTATCCTCCTCTTCCTTCTCAGCTTCTTGCAAGGAAGGGTCAAATTTCTCCCTTCATCAATCCTTCTTTTAATGTCAACACTTTTAACATGGATGACAAACTCCCTAAATTCCTTGGACTTGATAAAAGCATCATCACACATAAATTCAACACGGGCTTTTACTCTGACATCATCATCCTCAACCTCATTGTATACCCACTTTACAAGCCTACTAGGGGGAACCACAATATTCAATGCATCATCTCCTTCTTTAGGGAAATCTTGATCTACTTCTTGCTCCATTGGGATGTGCTCACTAGATTCCTCTGGGACTTGAGCCCCACCAATTTGCTCACTTTTTGAGTAAGCCACTAATGGGACTACAATAGGTTGTCCACCAGTCTTACTTGATTGCACATGGATGCCTGGAGCGGAAGATTAAGCCAGCTGGCTCTTTATCTGAGCATCATGGTTTTCCTTTGAGACTTTAGCATCAATCTCAACTTGCTACCTTCTCAAAGAAGCTTCTATTCACTGAAATAACCAAGCATTAATTTTTCTTTTACAAACTTATCCTCCAATTTTGAGTAAGGGTTGACATAAAAAGGGTTATCCTTTATCATCCTATCCTCTATTGCACATATCTTTATCCATGCATCCTTTCTTGCATTGAATTCCTCATTAGTGGATAAATTCTTGATTACATCCTCCTGGAAATAGAACTAATGGGGTTTTCCTCCCAATCCCCTAGCTTTTCTTTGAGCCTAGATCACCCCTTCAGGATCACTGAACCTATTGACTTCTCGATTTATCCTATAGTTGTTTAGAAGAGAGCCAAACCTCTCAATACCCTATTTTGAGGTACATTTCAAGATGAAATTCAACCACTAGACTTTTGTTGGCTCTCATTTTCTAGTCATATTACTCTCCTAAAATTTGTCTTGCAAGTCCTTCCTATTTATAAATATGACATTCTTTTTGCTCATAAAATATTTTTTAAGGAGTTTGATTCTCATTCTAGGATATTATTATGGGATAAAAACTTGGACTCTAAAAAGTGGAATATGATTAGTTAGGATAGGGCTTGTCGACCTAAAAAAATGGTGGTCTTGGTCTTTGACATGATGAACTTGATATTCAAGCTCTAGCTACCAACAATTTATTGGAGATGGTGTACACAATAAAATAAATCTTAGGCTAAAATTCTTAATCATAAATATCTTTAAGGGGTGATTTCTTAGGAGGTTCTAAGAATTGATTTGACTAGTAAAGGCTCCTTGGTTTGGAATGCTATCAAGAAGGGTGATTATTATGTTAAGAGAGGTATCTTTGGGATTGTGAATTCTAGTGATAAGCTTTGTCATATTGATTCTTGGAATCTTCACTCCACGATTCTTTCCTCCTTCCCTCTTCTCCATCATTTGAGAAATATTTTTATGAATGTTGGTTGGTTTAAATTTCTTGATTTCAAGGAGCGTTTTCAAGTGGGGAATACCTATTTTCATTGGAAACACATGAATTGTTGGCCTAGGAGGGGTGATCATGAATATAAGGATCTCCTAGCTTCTATACTTGTTGATCATCTTTGTTCTTCTCTACAAAAAAGTGAAAATTTAGCTTGGGGCTTCAATCTTAAAGGATTTTACTTTGTCTCAAGGGGCTATTAGTTATTAGAATTTGAAAGACATGGTTTGGAGGATTTACCTTGGTGGAAAAATGTCTAGAATAAATTTTGTTGTCCCAAGTGTATTCTTTTTGTTTGGCTTCTTTTTCCAAATAAATATCTTACTTGGGAAAACATTAGATGACGAGGATTTCAAGGCCCATCTAAGTGTGTTTTTGTGGATACAATGAGTAAATTTTTCCATCTTTTCTTTCAATGCCCCTTTTCTATGATTCTTTGGAAACAATTGTGGCATTGTTGGAATCAAATTGCTATTTCTATTACCTCCTTAGCAGACTTGTGGGCTTGCTTGGTATGTCCTCCTACTCGGGATTATTTTTTATATATGGCTTGGGACATTTCCCTTGTGTTACTCCTCTTGTAAATTTGGTTGGAGAGGAATCATTTGATTTTCCAAGGACATCAACACCTCATTTAATATGCTTGGAAAAATATTTTAAACTCTGTTAAAGAGACTATAGTAGCCAAGTTTTCTTTAGATCAGGACCTAGTTTCCTTTGATCTTTTAACTATCAAGTATTTAGATTTGGGAAATTTTGACTAGTTTCTCTTCTCTTGGATGTAAAATCAAACCTTCTCATTGTAAGGTTAATAGAGCTGAAAATGGTCACCTACCCCTACAAATATGTTTATAATTAATATTGATCGTTCTTCTAGAGGTAATCCAGGTTCAATTGGGATTGGTCATCTTGTACATGATGCTAAGTTAGCTTAGTTCAATTCTTTTTTCTCTATTTCTATAGGATTTGATATTACTAATGAAATGGAGGTGTGTTCCCTTCTTGTAGATTGGAGAAAGCTTGTGAATTGGGTTGGAAACATTTTTATTTGTGAAATAGATTTTATGATTCTAGTTTCTTTGTTGATTAATAAGACTTCAGTTGATATTTTTGGCATTTGGAATCTTTACTTGATTAGATTCTATATTTTGCTTGAATTTTTTATACTATCTCCTTTGTTCACATTCCTTGTGAATGGAATATGGTTGCTAATTTTCTAGCTAAATAGGTGTCATAAGCTCCTACTAGATGGAACCTTTTTTCTTGGGATTTTTTATCCTATGATTAAATTACTCGATTTCATCGTCTTCTTCAATATGATAGGGTATGATCATATTATCTTTTCTTTCACCATTGTCAAATCTCTAGGTTCTTGGTGATGGAGGATTTCTAGAAATCCTCTTTATTTTTTTCTTTTCTTTCTATTACAGCTATTGTTATTTGGAAATACTTAGGTAACTTTTTTTGAATTCTTGATTAATACATTTTGATCCTTTTTACCAAAAATAATAATAAATAAATAAATAATGTAGATCTAATCAAATTTAGGGTTTATAATGGGAACATTATCTTGAGGATAATAAAACTAATAAGGGGAGCGAAAAGAGTCACCACAAAGGATAACTTATATCATCATGAAAATGTCATCATTTCTAGTAAATTCATTAGATGTATCATTATGATGGGTCATGCACAAAGGGGTGACATTGCAGTTAAGAGATTTTTATACACATCCATCACATGTGGCATTGACATATGATGATCTATATGAGATAGAGGAAATTTGACGTCTTAATAATATATGAGACAATAACCAAAAATTAGATTTAAAATTAGAAAACGAGGAAGGATACTAAGGGTGAAACACTAATTAGAGTAAATATTATACACCAAAATTTAAGGAAATATGTAATGACCCTGCTCAAATCTGACCTCAAAGTGCTGATTAAAGACTCAAGGAATTTTGTCAAACAATTCACATACAAACTTCCAGCTTGCTGGTTTGTGTGATCAAACTGATCTAAAGCTTGTAGATAATATCAAAGCACTCTAAATGTTTGGAAATCAAAACTATAATGCATAAACTATACCCTACATTCAATGCTCAAAACAACAAGTGATAACTACCAACTATTGATATAGTATTGAGAATGTAATATTCTAAAAATGATGTTAATGCCAACATCAAGACTCTTGGCAATTACATTGATTACAAAAAATAAATATGCTGGTAAAGATGCACACCTACAGTTGCAACATGAAACTCCTAATATGCAATGATATATTGAGTTAATAATTGAGAAACCTGATTGAATGAAGGCACCTAGGATGAAAGTTGATGAAGTGTCCAAGTTCTAAGCCAAAAGACCTCTTCACAAGTCAAATCGAATATTTCATGCAATCACCCCTGTTGCTGATGTGAATGCAGATTAAAAATAATGTTCAGCCTTTTGCACTCTCTAACTATCACCAATGGAGTCGCCTAATGTCCTTGAGTCATGTGCCACCATTACTTGTCAAAATCGAACCCCAATGGAGCTCCCTTATGCAAAAACGTGGCATATAAGTATACAAACACGATATAATTTTTGAGGAAAGTAGATGTTTGATTCTCCACAAATACAATAGATATGCCTCCCTATGTTGATCGCCTAGCTGTTAGTAAGAATCAATGATGACTCCAGTCTACCTCGGATACATGGCAACTTCTTTGTGAAATGCGCCCTTAGGAGATAGCAGCCCTGTTCATAGATGTCAGACCTCAGATTAAATTCTTAGTTGCCACTAAACTCATCCAATCTGCACTTGGAATCATCACCAGACCTCCCTGATTGATGTGCCTCTAATCCTTGATGAAATCGAAGCACAATGAGGAAGCTATGAATAAAATCGTACCTTCAGAATGCTGGTTGAGATGACTGTAATTTTTTCTAGAATTAATATCCCATGAGCTGAGATACAAACCGTTCCTCCAATGATCAGAATTTGATGGATACTCAATGACCAAAATGCCTCTACTTAAGTCCTTCAATTGAACTAGAAAAAACATAAGCTTCTTGGCTAAAATCGAAGTACCAAGAAGTTGCAAGCAAAATCAAAACTCTGATTTCAAAATCAGATTACAAAATATGCAAATCGAGCCAATAAGATGAAGACTCCCAATGCAAAATGTCTTCAACAATTTCTCCAATTCGAATCATACAAAAAACTTGGCCAAAGGCCACTAAGTTTTTACAATGAAGCTCAAATAGAAAGTCTGAAGTAACTTTCTCCCAGCTGCAATAATTCAAGTGAATTTCACACCCTCAAAATTATACCAATTGAGAGTTTTTGGATTCTCAATGGCCAAGCTGACAACTACAGAAACCTTGGGCTTACAATGCACATCAACAACAAACAACAACATCAACAACAAATCTGGATGATGAGAATGAAGCCCATGATGTCTATTTATACTTTTTCCTCAAGAGGTCAGCCTCCTTCTAGAACTTTCCCAAGTCACCTTCTAGAAGGAATATTATTTTATTATTTTATTATTTTGCACTTTATAATAAAATAATTATTCATAACATAAAGTGCAAACATAACATTACTTTATAACATGAGGTTTCTAAAAATAGAAACATATCAAGAAATCATTAGAACACCTCCATATGTAGACTGAATCACGAAACGAGCCAACCAATCAATTGGGTATCTGCCAAACAACCCTCTTATCAAGCTCCATTAGCCTACGAGGATCAGGAATAGGCTAATTCCTCCAAAATCCATTGCTCATGAAAAAGGGGACATGAGTTTCCCTCCTGAAATTGCTTGCCAGCCAAGCAATCTCAGCAACAAGTACAACTCTCCTCCACCTGGATCCCAAGTGAAGCACTGCATAATGTCCCTTTCATTACTAAACATCTCCTATGACACTAGCACTAACACAACCAACTGGAACTGCTGAGTCCACTCAATAGCTGATGGAAACCATGCCAAATATGAATGTGCAATGAAAACCCAAGTAAGACAACCATCGATCAATGAAGAATCTAGAAAGATCAAGTCACCAACCAACAAGTAGATAGCTGCCCTATCATATGTCATAGGTAACCAATCCAAAGATGGGTTGTAGATACCTTCATTACCCTCCAAGAACAACTCTTGAGTGGCTGATCCACTAAGAGTGTCATCACTAACATCATCATCCCCTTCAAAAGAATGATCAACCTCCCCAACACATGAAGAAACCTCAAATTGTACCAAGTCCTTCGATTGACCAAGCTTATCATCTTCATCACTAACATTATAACATAGGGCAGAATTATCCTTCATTTGAATGAGGAGACTTCTAATGTTATCTATTCCTTTTTGTCTTGCCATGTTGGAAAGATTGACTTTTTCTTTCACATCTTGAAGATGTTTCCTTGCATTTGCAGCCACTAATCTAGCCTTCTTGGCCTCTCTCATCCACTCTTCATTCATCATTTCAGACCTTCTAATCTCTTCAATGCCAAAGTACACAAAATCAGTCCTCTTGATGTCTTGATGTCCACCAATGGGTGTAAGGCTGCTATCAAAAGTTGATATCATATCATTAGCTTGCACATGAACACAAGCTTGCTTTTCATAAGAATGATAAGGCACCATGTTGCTGTCCTCAAACCAATCCGTGATGACATCATACCATTGTAAAATGCCTCCATCATCATGTGAAATCAAAACACTAGTGGCTGCTCCACTAAGTAGAGGATCAAATTCTACATCCTCCTTAATATCTTGTACCTTTAATAAACTTTCATGTGAATGAACATCATTCATTAAACTACTATTATGAGAAGAAGAAGCAATGCTAAACTCACCTATTGAAGCATTACAAGAAACCATTTCCTCATGTGGCTGCTCCAAAACCAATGGTTTGTCTTCAAACATTACTTGTTCCTCTTCAACTTTGAAGTCATCCAGAAGTGTCATGTGCCCATCTTCTTCCTCTATGCTAGTCTGATTTTTATTCTCCATGTGATCAGCTGTATGTTGGTCACCAACTGCTGCAAACTCATTGTAGAGGTTTCTAGACACCTCACTTGTAGAGACCTCTTGTTCTTCCTTCTTTTCATTTTGTGTTGTAGACTTCTTAGAAATGGAAGTCATATACCTTGCAATTTTGTCTATGGTTGCAGGTGAAAGCAATTCGGCCATCTTTCTTTGACTTTGTATAAGCTTCTCCAATTCTCCCATCATGGCATTTAACTGCATCTTAGGAATAGCCATAATGTCTTCGTTCTTCACCCAAGAGGATGGCAGGAGACCGCTCTGATACCACTGTAATGACCCTGCTCAAATCTGACCTCAAAGTGCTGATTGAAGACTCAAGGAATTTCATCAAACACTTCATAAACCAGCTTTGATACCACCATGACCACAACAAATCTGACCTCAAAGTGCTAATTGAAGACTCAAGAATTTCGTCAAACAATTCACATACAAACTTCCAGCTTGTTGGTTTGTGTGATCAAACTGATATAAAGCTTGTAGATAATATCAAAGCACTCTAAATGTTTGGAAATCAAAACTATAATGCATAAACTATACCCTATATTCAATACTCAAAACAACAAGTGATAACTTCCAACTATTGATATAGTATTGAGAATGCAATCTTCTAACAATGATGTTAATGCCAATGCCAAGACTCTTGGCAATTACATTGATTACAAAAAATAAATATGCTGGTAAAGATGCACATCTACAGCTGCAACATGAAACTCCTAATATGCAATGATATATTGAGCTAATAATTGAGAAACCTGATTGAATGAAGGCGCCTAGGATGAAAGTTGATGAAGCGTCCAAGTTCTAAGCCAAAAGACCTCTTCACAAGTCAAATCGAATATTTCATGCAATCGCCCCTGTTGCTGATGTGAATGCAGATTAAAAATTATGTTCAGCCTTTTGCACTCTCTAACTATCACCAATGGAGTCGCCTAATGTCCTTGAGTCATGCGCCACCATTACTTGTCAAAATCGAACCCCAATGGAGCTCCCTTATGCAAAAACGTGGCATATAAGTATGCAGACTTTTGACTGTAATTTTCTGAGGAAAGTAGATGTTCGATTCTCCACAAATACAATAGATATGCCTCCTATGTTGATGCGCCTAGCTGTTATTAGCATCAATGATGACTCCCGAATCTACTCAGATTTTATGGCAACTTCTTTGTAGAAATCACCCTCAGGAGATAGCCGCCCCTGTTTATAGATGTCAGACCTCAGATTAAATTCTTAGCTGCCACTAAACTCGTCCAATCTACACTTGGAATCATCACCAGACCTCCCTGATTGATGCGCCTCTAATCCTTGATGAAATCGAAGCACAATGAGGAAGCTATGAATAAAATCATACCCTCAGAATGCTGGTTGAGATGACTATAAATTTTTCTAGAACTAATATCCCATGAGCTGAGATACAAACCATTCCTCCAATGATCAGAATTTGATGGATACTCAATGACCAAAATGCCTCAACTTAAGTCCTTCAATCGAACTAGAAAAAACATAAGCTTCTTGGCTAAAATCGAAGTACCAAGAAGTTGCAAGCAAAATCAAAACTCTGATTTCAAAATCAGATTACAAAATATGCAAATCAAGCCAATAAGATGAAGACTCCCAATGCAAAATGTCTTCAACAATTTCTCCAATTTGAATCATACAAAAAACTTGGCCAAAGGCCACTAAGTTTTTACAATGAAACTCAAATAGAAAGTCTGAAGTAACTTTCTCCCAGCTGCAATAATTCAAGTGATATTTCACACCCTCAAAATTGCTTACCAATTGAGAGTTTTCATTCTCAATGGCCAACTGTGACAACTGCAGAAACCCTAGGCTCCACAATGCACATCAACAACAAACATCAACATCAACAACAAATCTGGATGATAGACAATGAGCCCTCGATGCCTATTTATTCGTTTTCCCCAATAGGTCGGCCTCCTTCTAGAACTTTCCCAAGTCACCTTCTAAAAGGAATATTATTTTATTTTATTTTATTGTTTTATTATTTTGCACTTTATAATAAAATAATTATTCATAACATAAAGTGCAAACATAACATTACTTTATAACATGAGGTTTTTAAAAATAGAAACATATCAAGAAATCATTAGAACACCTCCATATGTAGACTGAATCACGAAACGAGCCAACCAATCAACTGGGTATCTGCCAAACGACCCTCTTATCAAGCTCCATTAGCCTACGAGGATCAGGAATAGGCTAATTCCTCCAAAATCCATTGCTCATGAAAAAGGGGACATTACAAAATAAAATGCACTCCACATTAATTTCATAATTTTGAAAGGGGATGTTAAATAAATTAATGCAATTATATCTTAAACTAGTATGAATTGAGATCTATTAGAAAAATAAGTGGAAATGATAAATGGAATAGTTAAGATGGATTAGGTCTCCACTAGAAATTAGTATGCTAACAACTTTAAATACTGAATCATTGCACAATAGAAGTGTGTCAACTAGAGAATTATAGTAAATATAGGACTAAAAACCTCAAACAATTGAAATATTAGAGTTAAATGAGGCTTGAGGCTAGATTACATTTATGATATAGTTCATTAACACCCATATCGAATAACTAAATTACATCTATGATATAGTTCAGTAACACCCATATTGAATAACTAAAACAAATTTGAAATTGATATAAAACCACATATATACTAAATTACATCTATGATATAGTTCATTAACACCCATATCGAATAATGAAAACAATTTTGAATTTGACATAAAACCACATAAATACATACTTGCAAGCACTCTTCAAACTCACTTTTTATTAAAAAAGTCTCAAAATATAAATTTTTAAAACAAATATGTACTATTACAATTGTTTTCCTCTGGTGACTGAACATGTCATTAAAAAGTAATGCTCGCATAATCTCTAGCACTATGATTCAAACATTTTCTTAGACTTAAACATGCTGAAGTGAAAGATGCCAAAATGGACAAATTTATCGCAGAACTAACTTAAAACATTATGCCCCAAATGTTAAAAAAGAATAATATATAAACAAAATAGGAAATCACAATGGAGTGATCCATTTGAACATTTAAAACCCATATCAAAAAATATCAACTCATTTGAAATGAAAATATTACTTTAATACCATTCACAAGAAAACAAAATATGAAGTCACAATAGAATGATCTATTTGAGCATTTGAAATTCATCTTGAAAACTATCAAATCGTTTGAAATGAAAATATATTTTAATAATGTTCACAAGACCAAAGCAGTATATAAGATCCAAGAACAGCACACAATTTCTCTTATAAAGAAAACAACAAAGTTTTATAAAGTTTGAAATGTTCTCCCTAAGTTCGAAGCTTCTGCAGTCAGTGCTTGCCATAACTGAAGTTCTAAACATTCTTTGAAAGCCAATCTAAGCCATCAAACAGCCCTTTGCCAGTAATAGCACAGGAGCCCTGAACATGCCATCGACGCTGAGGCAAAGACTGCAGATCAAGCTTCTCACTTATCTCATCACAACTCATTGCATTGGGCGAATCCTGCTTGTTTGCAAAAAGAAGAAGAGCAACATTTCTTAAAGACTGCTCACTAAGTATCCTGTGCAACATCTCAGTTGCGTCATATATACGCTCCCTGTCACTGCTATCCACCACATAAACAACAGCTTTGCACTTGCCAATGTATTCTCTCCACAGATGTCTCACATTTTCCTGGCCACCCACATCCCAAACAACAAAGCGCGCATTCTTGTACTCCAAAGTCTCCACATTGAAGCCCACTGTGGGAAACGATCGGATCGCTTCCCCAAGCTTTAAGTTGTATAAAATGGTGGTTTTGCCTGCTGCATCAAGACCCAACATCAGTATTCGGGCCCCCAGCTTGTCATCCAAACATTCTGAAATTTTGCTGCATTTGCAACCCATCTTCTCCAAATTCTTAGAATTGCACACAATGCTTTGAGAAATCACACACAACAAGATGTCTATACCAAATGCTTGTTTATGTCCTTTATATATAACTCTTATAAATGAAATACTTGCAGTAAAGCATGTTCACACTGAGCCGACAGCTACTTCACCATTATAGAAGGGCTATATATAATCCTAATATTTTGTTCATATGAGGTGTAAAATCCTACTTAAGTATTAATTGAACTTGTTATATCTACTTTAGAATAGACTTTACCACTAGCAATTGCATCTTGGTGTGCAATGGGTACGCAGAAGAGGTATAGAAGGTTAATTAGGGATTATTCAGTATTATAGTGCTTGCACCTCAATGAGGTGCAATGGTTACACCGATAGCAAGATATACTATGACAATATATTGAAGGACATGGGAAAAAAGTGCAAAAAAATGTTAATTGCTTTTCATAAGACTAACTATTTAGGAAAATACAAAGTGTTTAAAAATAATATATTTTTATTAATTATTTATGTAGAAATCAAATTCTCTTTATCACAATGGATGCAATTAATGTTTCTTTTCAAGTATGTCACTCAAACTTAATCTTTCTCACAACATATTTGGTAAGATATGGGATGCTAGTTGAGTTATTTGTACACACACAATCACAAACATGTTCAAAGATGGGTAAACAATCAAATCCAAGTGACTAATGGCTGCATAAACACATGCATAGATGAATGATATAAAAATAAAGCAAATGCATAAAAGTGTTTCCATATAAATAAGAACTAAACTCATATAAATAAACACATATAAAAATAAATACAATACAGAAATAAAAAACCCACCTTCATTTAAAATTATACCATTTAATAATATAAACATTTATTAAAATGTTTCTTTCAAACATACATACAAATTTCAGCATTAAAAAATAATATTACCTTTAACCTATTTCATTGTTTTATCTGTGCAACTGGCACCATTTTTGATTGACTGTCAATAGAAATTAATGATAACATCTTATATTCTTCTCATTAAAATACATAATGTCAAAATCAATTTGTCAGCACCTATTGACACGACAATTTGTTGGTGTAATTAAATGTCTTGTACCTTGTCCTAGGTCATGATTACACCTTAGTTAAGTTTACTTAGGGACCACATAGGAGGTTGTTGGAGATTTTCCACCTTTGGTGGACTTGACATGTCATTATCCATCACTTCCACCTTTTGTGGACATCATGTGATTATCTCTCCACCTTTTGTGGGAGATCCACTTTTGTGGTGATTATCACATTATCCCTTCCCACTTTAGGTGGAGTGATAACTTTTCATTGTTGTCTCATGTCATAAGATTACGACACTTGTCATAATCTTATGCCCTCCTATGTTCTCACCTTGGCTATATAACCAAGGGGTCTCCTATGTAATTATTGTACCATTCTATCATCTCATATTATTGACATTGAATACAGTTTATTCTTGTCATATTATATTCTCTCTCTTTCATAAGTCAAAATTGATTTGTCCGCACCTATCGACACACAATCAACAACTCTACTCGTGAAAAGCATTCCTTAACTAATGTTGTTCCTCTAGAGAAATGAGGAGGAACCACCTGCATATATCTAAAATTAACTCGACAACACAAATTAATGACAATTAAGCCACTGGCCAGACAACCATTTGGATAAAATTAGTTTTTTTGATGAATAAAAAAGTCGAGAATTAAATGTGTAAATTTGTTTTTTTATCAACCTATCCAATCACACTCTCGATTCACTGTCCAAATGACAAGAATTTACACAGTTAATTCCAAATGCATTTTTTCTCATCTTAATGGGACTCCAAAAGGCAGAAGAGTATTAAGGAAGCCAAGCTGCATTTCCTAAAACACTTCAACTCAAATTTGGAGGCACCCGCCTCTGATGTTTGCTGATATTTTTAATAAAGAAAGCAAGTTAAAAACAAAGCTTATTAAAGACACAGTAAAAAGCAAAATTATTTAAGAAGGCAAAAAAATGTTTAAGAAAGAGTAAACAGACCATGTTTATTAAAGCATGTAAAGCCAATATAGTTTCTTTTAGTTGAAAGAACCAGAACATACCATCCATTCAAACCATAGTAAGATACCATCCATCTCAAGACCATAGGTAAATACCATCCATCTTGAGACCATATCTTCTTGATAAGGGTCAGCCATCCATGAGACCTACATTGTCATAACAAAGGTTAGCTTTTCATGGGAAAGTAAATAAACGCATTGTACTATCATATATTTATAGGACACAACATCTGCTTTGCACCTTGCAACAATTTATTCAAAAAGGTCATCATCACAGATTATAAAGAGGCAGTGAAGCACATGGTTGAATGCATGGCTTTAATGCTCTTGCTCTGGATAACTACAACGATATACATCCTCCTACCAGGTGGTAGAGCTTGCAAAAAGCTCCTCTTTCATAATATATACTCTACTGAAATGCTCTGTTGAACTGAGATTCTCCTAGCCTTTGTATCTACAAAAGTATGGACATAAGTTTACAGATGCTTCTACGCGAGGAAAAAAGTGGGTTATGAAACAAATGAGAAATGGATTAAGGAATTTTCCCAAAAA
>VDFB02126085.1:0-31569 GCA_007258455.2 Sequoia sempervirens
CCATTAGTCCACAACCTCAAAATAGAAATGTATTGAACACACCAAAAAAAAAACTTCGCTTCACACTGACAACCTGCAACACTTCTTATTACAATTTTCTCAATATCCTCAACATATACAACTTATAATGCAACAATGCTAATAGTGTTGACATCAGTGACAACCACATATCAGTAACACAACCACAACATCCAACAATCTCCCCTTTTTTCATTGATGGAAACACATGATGTGAAAAATACCATCAACACAACAACACTTACTCCTCCTTAAATTCTGACTCTTCTTTCCTCAACTCTTCTCCATGATCTTCTCCCCACAAGGCTCTTCTCCTCAGATAATCACCAGTTTTTCGCATTACTCTTCTCCCCCTTTGAGATCAATGGTAAAGATCTCTTCTATGCAAGCTCTGAACCGCATATCCGAACACCTGAACATTTGAACATCTGACTACTCCCCCTGAGTAGCAGCCGCCACAACATCAATCCATATTAGAATATGATCATGAAATGCACGGATTGACACAAATTAATGCATCCTAGTTCTAATTAGGAGGGGTAATTACCCCTAACTTCCCTCTAAGATACTCAAAAGTATCCTTAGGCAACGGTTTTGTAAATATGTTTCCAATTTGCTCCTTAGTAGGCACATACTCCAATTGACTTCCTTTTCACTAACTTCCTCTCTCAAAAAGTAAAATTTGATAGATATATGCTTGGTCTTGGAATGCAGCACTGTATTCTTAGAAATGTTAATAGCACTTGAGTTATCACATAATATAACAATAGGATCATTATACACAATTATGATATCCTTCAACATTTGTTTCATCCACAAAACTTGAGTACAATTATTAGCAGCAACAATGTATCCTGCCTCTGTAGTAGATAAATAAATAGCATTTTTTTTTTGCTTAACCATGAAATCAGCTTCCTTCCCAAGAAAAATGCTCCACCACTAACTCTTCTTTTCATTCACATCTCTTGCCTAATCAGCATCAGTAATGACATTCAAAGTAAGATCATCATCTTTAGGATACCATAGACCAAAATCAACTTTCCCTTTCAAGTATCTGAAAATACTCTTCACAGCAGTCACATGAGATTCTTTAGGATCAACTTGAAATCTTGCAACAATACATACAACTATATCAAGCCTTGTTTGAGTCAAATAAAGTAATCCACCAATCATTGATCTATATCTAGTCTGATTCTCCTTTGAAGAATCATCATCAGTTGTCAACTTGCATCCGGTCACCATGGGTGTACCAACTATCTTTGAATCTACCATACCAAATTTCTTCAACAATTCCTTCGCATACTTGGATTGAGATATAAAAATCCCTTTATCTAACTGAGTAATTTGCAATCCCAAGAAAAATTTCATCTCTTCAATCATTGGCATCTTAAATTCATTTTGCATCTCATTAGCAAACTTCATGCACAAGCTATCATCTCCTCCAAATATGATATCATCAACAAAAACTTCCACAATCAAATATTTATCATCATTCTTGAAATACAGATTACTATCAGCAGTACCTTTGTTAAATCCAAGCTTCACCAAGTACTTATCCAATCTAGCATACCATGCTCTAGGGGCTTGTTTGAGTCCATACAATGCTTTTTTCAACCAACAAACCATATCTCCCTGATCAGTCAACTGAAATCCATCAAGTTGTTCAACATACACCTCTTCTTTCAACTCACCATTTAGAAAAGTGGACTTGTTTGATAGCTTTTAGTCTGTAAGCAACGCAAGCAAGAAACAATCTCACAACACAATTCTAGCAATAGGGGCCAAAGGTTTCTTCAAAAATCAATATCTTCTTCCATCTATGAATATCCCTTACATACTAGTCTTGCTTTGTTTCTAACCACTTCACCTTGTTCATTCAATTTGTTTCTAAAGACCCATTTAGTTCCAATTACATTCTTATCCTTAGGTTTGGGAACAACAATCCATGTATCATTCTTTTTCAATTTGTTGTAGTTCCTCTTTCATTGCTTCAACCCAATGTTCATCTTTGCATGCTTCATTCACATTAGTAGGCTTAGTCTTTGAAATCAAACAATATTCTTCTGCAATCTTTCTCCTAGTTTGGACACCTTTGTTCTTATCACCTATGATCTGATTCTCTGAATGATTCAATCTTACATACCTCAGAGTCTTCTTAGAATGTTCTTCAACTTCAGGCTCTTCTGATCTCTCTTTTTTTCTAACATCAGTTTCTCCATCTTCCTGATCTCCTTGATTTATCAAAATGATTTTCACTTGACTTGAAGTCTAACCTTTGTTTGTACTGACATTATGATCATTAGAATCATATCCACAGGTTCTGGATAGTGTAGCTATTTCTTCATCAACCTTAACATTTGCACTTTCAACAATTTTCTTCAATCTCTTATTTTAACACCGGTAGGCCTTGCTATTAGTAGCATAACCTAGAAAATTTCCTTTATCACTGTGAGATGGGGTTAGAAATAAAATAGCATAGATAAAGTGACAGCCAACACTTCTAAACTATTAAACCACATCAACAAGAGAATACAAACAAAATGGAGATATCAAAATGAAAGCAAACAAAATAAAACACTCCCCATATTGTAGTTGGTTCCTTCTCTTGCTCTCCTTCTTCTTGTTATGCAACTTTGCCCTCAGATTTGTTGAAATACTTGTGCAAAACCTGCAAATGGTAGCAAGAAAGTTGGAGACAATTAGCTGTTAAGTTGAAAATGGAGAAGGAAGGTTGCTTTTATAGACAACCCTTCAAATAGACGGCTGAGATTAATCCTCTAGAAGGATTCCAAGATCAATGGTCCAAATTGTTACCAAAGAATATATACCATGCATGGAAAAACTATAATCTTGTGGCTATGATAGACTGACCACGAGACATGTGGGGCTATAGGAGACCTTGTCTGATTTATGACATAAAATAATGAAAGGGTATCTTTGACCAAGTGAAGGTGCATAAATAATTTATCCAAATAATTTATTTATATAAAATGAAAAGAAGAGCATTTAATTAAATTTATCAATTTAATTAAATGGAGAGATGAAAATTAGACCTTAAATAATTAATTTAGATTAATTATTTAATGGGGAAGGTGGCATGGGATAGTTAAATGATTTTAATAATTATTTAACTATGGAAGAATTAAAGGACCATGAATAGATAATTATTTGATGGTAATTATTTAACTATAGATGAAAGATGACAAAATAATTAAATAAATAATAATTCATTTAACTATTGAAGAAGAGGGAGAAATTAGTGACACAATTAGTTTGTTTAATCGGTTAGGATAGAATAAAGATTAGAAAGTGAATTAAAAAATTATTAAAAAATTATTTAATTAATGGGGAATATAATCAAACATAATTGAATAACTAAAATTATTTAGTGCTCGAAGACGAGGATGAAGAAAAATGGCCTTCGAGGCTTAGGACATTTTTATGTGTCTACATTTTGCCCCTCTTTGTCATAATGCAACCTATCACATTGTGACAAAGAAAAATAAGTCAGAGTCATGCCCCAATGCAAAATAAGATGAGGAAGAATGACGAGGAGGGTAGCGGTATACCCCCTCGAGAGGACAGATGGGTTCCAAGAACACGAGTGTGCTCTCAAAATTGATGAGAAGACTAGAATATGAAGAGACAAAGAAATGTTAGTGCAAAAGATATGGATGATGATATGGATTCCATGCCTATATGATATTATCTTGAGTGAAGATGACAAGGCAGAAGGAGATGCATGTTAGTAAGACGAAAAAAATCCTTCAACACATTGTCGTAGGACTACTAATTGTTGCTCTTAATCATCATTGGGCCGATTATCGTGATGGCCAACAAATACCATGATATGACATAAATCAAGGTGTGCAAGGTCATACCATCACTTGACATAAATAGTCATAGACAAGGATGATCATGACTCATACTAAAAGGAATATTTGCCCCAGTCTTTTTATCATAATCAACCACAGATAGTGAAAACAAGAAAGACAAATCATGAAACTTCATTGCTCCTCTAAATCCCGTTGTTAGGAAATCCTCAAGGAACTAGTAACATGAATGCCAAAAATACACAACAAACACTATAAAATTAAAAGCCAAGTTCCTACGAAGTGTCTGGATGTCAAAATGTCAAGTTTATCCAAAATGTTGAATGTCTTGGTGTCAAAGTGCCAGAGTTGAAAATGTAAAGATGCCAGACTAGTGTCAAGTTTAGGAAGGACACATCATAAATGATGTCGGGATGTTAAACTCAGAAAGGACACATTTTGAATGACATCGATGCCAGAGTGATACCAAATTTGGGAAGGACACATCACGAACGAGGTTGATATCTAGATGTTGAATTGATGAAAAGTTCAGGAAGGACACATCCTAAACAATGTCAATGTCAAGATGTCGAATTGATGTCAAGTTTGGGAAGGACACATCCCAAACGATGTTGATGTCAAGATTGTCGAATTCAGGAAGGACACATCCTGAATGATGTCAATATCAAGAGGAATGTATCTCAAATGTCGTGAGAATCCTCAAAATGCTAGATGACCGTGACAATGCCTAAGAAGGACACATCCTAGGGCATGATTAAATGGCGAGCTACCCTTCAGAAGGACACATCTGAAGAGTAAGCAATATTTGACTGGTTTGACTAAGTTTGAATGAGTTTGACCAATTTTCATATGCCAAGATGATTGCCATGTTCCGTTGACATATTTTCGAAGTTCACTTAGGTAGATCATTTGTTCGAATTTAAAGACTATTTCATGTGTGAGAAAATTCTGCAATGAACCCTAATGGACTGACCTAGTGTGGCCTTGAGGGCTCATCGACAGATGGCCTTGCCTATGTCATAAACTCAAAGAAGACCTGCGTGGTTAAATGATGGATGGCAATGAAGGAGTTCTGGATGGTCAGAATCATTTTGATTATCCTCCTGGGATCTGGATAATTCCCTCTGATCCATGGTTGAATCTCAATAATCAATTGATCAGTTCTGGTCAACTGAATCAATGATCGTCTAAAACTCTCCAAAGAACCCCCAATCTTTTCTTGGAATTCCTAGTTCATATGCCTACCTCTCAAGGATTTTTGGGGTCTTGGGTCACAACTGGCCGTACAAAGGCCTAATCTGAAAATGAGCAATACTAGGGTTTTGAAGCCCTTTCCTAGCTTACTGCAAACTATCAAGTCCTTCCCTCACCAGATGGATTGATGGAGTTTCTTCCTACTTACCATGTCTTGGAAATACTCATACCTACCTTCTCCAAAAGATAGTTTATCAAGAATTTGAAACCCCTGCAAATTAAGTGCTCTGCACTAAGGTCTTCCCTAGTCGGACACTCCCTGGCTCGCCTAGGGTAAGACTTCCACAGTAGTTGTTGTGCTTTCAAAAGCCCTAAACCCTACCATATGTACATCCATGGAGTCTAGCCACTATTCCCAAAGGGTCGTACAATTTGTACGGTGGGAAAGTGAACTAACACTCCATTCTCACAAAACTGCCTGGTTCAGACCAGCAATAGTATGGAAACCAAACTATTTACAAACTAAGATTGAAACAGAATAAAGAAGCTATCTAATTCCACACAATGCTTGAAGAACAACTACACTACATCCTACACAAATTATAGTGCCATGATCAACCCATTAAAACCTCACTTCAATGCAAAAATTAGAAAATTCACTCTAAAACACAATTGCTTCCCTTGAATTCACAAAAATTCAAAACATAAAAAAATGATTCCCACCCCACTCCAATTCTGAGGCATCCCATAAATAGGTCCCAATTTAGTTATCCTCTCCCTTGGGCTCTTCTTGGTCGCTTGAAGCTCCAATTGAGCAACATTTTCAAATATTTTGCAAAAATCCTAAAATCCAAAACCTCACTTTGAGCTAAAACCTTATGACACCTATTCTATGGTCAACATGACCTTCATCTAATCAAAACCAACAATAATTCCACTAAGGCACAACGATAAATTAACATGAATAGATGATAAGTTGGTCTAAACAAATTGCCAAAACATGACCTTCTAGACAAACTATGGTAACCTATGGGTGCTCCTGCACCATTCTCCCCCCCTCTGCACAAACACTAAGGATGTGGGGCGAGATCAGAGATAAATCAATACCCTGCTTCTTGAACTGAGATTCATCCACCCATGTAGCCTCAAATTCTAGTTTGTCCTTCCATTTGATGAGATGTTCCATGTAATCCTTATGTCAGGTAGACTTCTTCACCCTTGATTCCAAGATCATCTCTGCTTGCAGCTTGTCTTTAGGAGGTAAGGCTATGTTACTCACATCCTTCAAGACATCCACACTTTTCCAATCCAAGTCACTGACTGGTCCTTTATACCTAATCAAATCAGCCACATTAAACACTGGTGAAATATTTAAGTCTACAGGTAGCTCCACCTTGTAGGCATTCTTTCCATATTTTGCTAACACCTGACATGGTCCCACTCTCTTCATCTGCAACTTGGTTGATGTTCCTTTCTACAACCTAGATTTGTTGAGATGGACCATGACATAGTCACCTACTACAAATTGGAGATTTTTCTAGACATATCCACCTTAGTTTTCAGCTTGTGAGTAGCCTCTGTGATTGTCTTTTTCACTTGCTCCTGAATCTCCTTCATGGTCTGAGTGAAATCCTCTGCATGGCCACTCCTATGCTCCATAGCTCCTAGATCTCTGAGTTCACACACACCTCTTGGGTGCATTCCATAAACTATTTCAAAAGGACTTCTGCCTGTGGTCCGATTCACACTGTCATTATAAGCATATTCAGCTTGTGATATGACCAAGTCCCATGTCTGTCCATACTCCTTGGTTAGGAATCTTAGAAGGTTACCTAACACTCTATTAACCACCTCATTTTTTCCATCGATCTGAGGATGGTAGGCTGATCCAAAAGACAAGTTAGTACCTAATCTGCTCCATAGAGTCTTCCAAAAATGACTCATGAACTTCACATCCTTGTTTGAGACAATGCTCAATGGCAATCCATGGATCCTCACAATCTCTTTGAAGAAAAGATGAGGAATATAGCTAGCATCATGGGTGGTCTTGCAAGGAACAAAGTGACTCATCTTACTGAACCTATCTACCACCACATAGACACTATCAAACCCTGTCTTAGTCTTAGGGAGTCCTACCACAAATTCCATGCTAATACATTCCCATAGTCTATTGGGAATGGGTAGAGGTTGATACAAACCTGCATTGCTAGCTCCCCCCTTGGCTTTCATACAAACTACACACTACTCCACATACCTTCTGACATCCCTTGGAAACTTGGGCCAATAATAGAACCTCTGCACTAATTCCAATGTCTTGTTGATACCAAAATGACCACTGGGACTACCATTGTGCTTCTCCTAAATGAGATTCTCTTTCACTGAACCTTTTGGAACACATAACTAATTCCCCTTGAACAAAAGTCCACTCTACAATGTATACTCTGAGAATTGACTATGAAAGTGATTCTCAAAATCAGAACATACCTTATATGCCTCTGAGAAGTCTTCATCTTCTCCATAGAGATCCTTGAAACTCTCTATCCCAATACTCTTTATTTGTATCTCTTGCACTGTCAGCAACCTCCTACTTAATGCATCTGCCACCTTGTTCAACTATCCCTTCTTGTTCTTGATTGTAAATGTGAAGGCTTGGAGGTATTCCATCCATTTCAAATGTCTATTGCTCAACTTCTCTTGTGTGTTGATGTAGCTAAGTTCCTAGTTATCATTAAACACTACAAACTCTTTAGGTAGGAGATAATGCCTCCACTTTCTAAGTGATTGTACTAGAGCATATAGTTCTAGGTCATAGGTAGAATACTTTTTCTTAGCTTCATTGATCTTTTCACTAAAGCTATATAGCCTTCTTGGCTTAGTACTCCTCTTGCAATTCCACTGGCATCACATTTCACATTGAATAACTTATCAAAACTAGGTAATAAAAGGATGGGTTGAGTTGCCACTTCTTGTTTCAGTTTCTCAAAACCCTTCTCTGCGCTGAGATTCCATTTTAGGCTTAGTCTTTGGGCGCGCAGTAATTATCAAGCTTACCCGTTTTATATGCCACCTAAAGAGTTCCTTATAAACTTCCTATAAAATTGGGCTAACCCATGAAAACTCCCTTACCTCTGTTTGATTGGTTGGTGTAGGCAAATTTAGGATAGCTTCCACCTTGCTTGGGTCATCTTCAATGATCCTTGGGATACTACAAACTGGTACAGAAGCTCTTATTTGAAAGAGACTCACACACTTTTCTAGGTTGATGGCTAACCTCTCCTCTTGCAATCTTTTAAGAACCAACTCCACATGCTTTAGATGTTCTTCTGATGTCTTGCTAAAGATGAGTATATTATCTAGATATACCACCACAAATATACCTGTGAAATCCTTAAGCACTTCATTCATGAGCCTCATGAATGTGCTAGGGGCATTTGAGAGGCCAAATGGCATAACTCTCCACTCATATAACCCATCAGTTGTCTTAAAGGTTGTCTTCCAGTCATCACCATCTTTGATTCTGATCTGATGGTATCCACTCTTGAGATCCAACTTGGTGAAATACTGAGCTCCTCCAAGACAATCCATCAAATCCTCAATCCTAGGAATAGGGAACCTATATCTGATTGTAATTCTATTTATAGCCCTAGAATCGGTGCATAGCCTCCACTTACCACCTTTCTTAGTTGCTAAGACCACTGGTACTGCACACAGACTAATGCTCTTCCTAATTAGTCCTTGGTCTAACAACTCCTGCACTTGTCTAGCTACTTCTAGGCTCTGATCTGGTGTAAGCTTGTAAGCTGCTTTGTTTGGCAATGAAGCCCTTGGTATGAAGTCAATCTGATGACTGATGGCTCTCTTTGGAGGTAAGGTTGTTGGTGTTCCATCACTAACTATATCCTTGAACTATTCAAGCAACTTCTGGACTGATCTTGGTATGACTATTTTCTTAGTCTTATCTTCCTCCTTGGGTTGTACCATGACCACATATCCTTCCCCTCCTTGTTGTAGAGTGTTGATAAACTCCTTGCCACTACTTAACAAGACACTAGAGGTCTTTGAATGTCCTTCTTCCTCATCTGATAGTGACTATAGTTTGAATGTCTTTCCATCCTTCTTGAATGAGATATTGTTCTCATTTCCATCATAGATGGCTCCTTTGTCATACTGCCATGGTCTGCCCAATAGAAGATGGCATGCATCCATGGGAAAAACATCACAAATCAACTTGTCCTTGTACCCTCCAATGGAGAACTCCACTATTGTATGCTCATTCACAAGAACACTCTGCCCTTTATTCAGCCATGTCACCTTGTAAGGATTAGTGTGGGGTATCTTCACCAAATTTAACTTCCTCACTGCTTCCTCTGAGATAATGTTATCAGTAGACCCTAAATCCACTATAACTTTGCACACCTTCCCAAGTATTTTGCATCTCACCCTGAATAAGGCTCTCGTTTTCTTTGGCTCTTCTTTGACTGGTTGTCTGATTAGAACCCTGCTAAACATCAAGTTCTCCCCCATTTCTGACTCAATGTGACTAACCTCTGGTGACTTGACACACATAGTGTCTTCTTGAGCATATGCTACTTTCTTTTCTGTATTTGAAGAAGATGCTTTCTCTAGGCACCTATAAGTTGGATGTCCTACTTTACCACAGTTGTAACACTTCATACTAGCAAAGCATGAGTTACTTCTTCCTACTCCTCTTCCTCTATTTGAACCTCCTTGAGGTCCTCTACCTCTTCCATAGCCTCCTCTAGAAGTTGTTTCACTTCCATGCTCTGTGAGTTTAGACTCACCTTGACTTCTTTGTCCAGTCCCTCTACCTTGGTATCCACCTCTATGTCCTCTTTGATCTTTGCCTTTACCTCTGCTCTTGGAGGCCTAATCTTGTTTCCTCTTACTCCTCTCTTCAATCTTTATAGCCAATTGATAACATTGGTGTACTGTTTTGGGACTTAGAAGAGTCATCTCCTCTTGAATGTTCCACTTCAAACCGTTAAGGTATCTAGCCACCTTAAGACTTTCATCCTTAGATACATTAGACCTCATGCAAAGTTTTTGAAACTCTTCTGTATAGGAATTTACATCTTGATCTCTTTGTCTCAAGTTCTGTCTTTTCTTATGCAACTGAATTTCGTAATCATCTGGCATGTATGCTTCTCTCACTTTGGCAACCATTCCCTTCCAAGTGGAAATAGGTTTCTTTCCTTCCTTTTCTCTCTCTGTTTGAATGAACTTCCACCATGTCAAGGCAGAACCTCTCAATCTTGATTTGGCCACCTTTACCTTCTATGCTTCAGTGACTCCATCACACTCAAAATGGTTTTCCATTCCCTCTATCCAATCCATGACTAGATCAGCTTCCATTTCCCACTAAACAGTGGCATGCCTTCAAGTTCTTTTCCACTAAAAGCCTTCAATGCCTTCAAGAAAGGCTCTTCTTGCAAAACAGGGTCAGGTTCAGGGATCTTGTCTTCCTCTGCAACCTCTTCAATATTGGGTACCCTCCCTTCCAACCTATCACTGACCTCATCGGTCTTGGTTTGCACATTATTCATTGCTTGCTCAAGTTGAGCTATTCTTTCCCTCAATAGCCTATTGTCTTCCTCCTGTTCTTCGACCTTCTTGGCCAATTCTGCACTTGTCACCATGTCTGTAGAACCATTAGACTCAATCTCTAACATATAATATTCTATCCCAAATCTTTTGTTGCTCTGATACTAATCTGATAGGGAGGTTGGATGAATCAATCACTAATTCACGCTCTAGGTCTTGTTTGGAAGACCTCTAAGGTGTCTCACTCCACCACTTCAACCTATAGGACATTTCCTTACTTAGGATCCCCTGGTCTCGCCTTGCCAACCCCAACTACCAACATAATTCCTCCTACCAAGTCCACCTTGGTACAATCTTGCAACTCTAACCTTAACCCTTAATCCACCCTAAAGGCTACAATCCTCCAAAATCTTGATTTAGCTTTGCAGGGGTGTGGAGGTGTTTCTAAAGACTTCAATCCATCCTACTTTGGTTCTTGAGGGTCCACCTGACTCCATTTCCTAGTCGCTTCCACCAAACCCTCATTTGGGCCTAAAAGACTACTAGCCCTAGGAGCCCCAATTAGGCCTCCTTCTCCGAGAAATCATGTTAGTTTTCTAAAACTCTCCAAAGAACCCCCAATCTTTTCTTGGAATTCCTGGTTCATATGCCTACCTCTCAAGGATTTTTGGGGTCTTGGGTCACAACTGGCCGTACAAAGTCCTAATCTAAAAATGAGCAATACTAGGGTTTTTAAGCCCTTTCTTGGCTTACTGCAAACTGTCAAGTCCTTCCCTCACCAGATGGATTGATGGAGTTTCTTCCTACTTACCATGTCATGGCAAGACTCATACCTGCCTTCTCCAAAAGATATTTTATCAAGAATTTGAAACCCCTGCAAATTAAGTGCTCTGCACTAAGGTCTTCCCTAGCCGGACACTCCCTGGCTCGCCTAGGGTAAGACTTCCACAGTAGTTGTTGTGCTTTCAAAATCCCTAAACCCTACCATATGTACATCCATGGAGTCTAGTCACTATTCCCAAAGGGTCGTACAATTTGTACAGTGGGAAAGTGAACTAACACTCCATTCTCACAAAACTGCCTGGTTCAGACCAGCAACAGTATGGAAACCAAACTATTTACAAACTAAGCTTGAAATAGAATAAAGAAGCTATCTACTGCCACACAATGCTTGAAGAACAACTACACTACATCCTACACAAATTATAGTGCCATGATCAACCCATTAAAACCTCACTTCAATGCAAAAATAAGAAAATTCACTCTAAAACACAATTGCTTCCCTTGAATTCACAAAAATTCAAAACATAACAAAATGATTCCCACCCCACTCCAATTCCGAGGCATCCCATAAATAGGCCCCAATTCAGTTATCCTATCCCTTGGGCTCTTCTTGGCCGCTTGTAGCTCCAATTGAGCAACATTTTCAAATATTTTGCAAAAATCCTAAAATCCAAAACCTCACTTTGAGCTAAAACCTTATGACACCTATTCTATGGTCAACATGACCTTCATCTGATCAAAACCAACACGAATGCCACTAAGGCACAACCATAAATGAACATGAATAGATGATAAGTTGGTCTAAACAAATTGCCAAAACATGACCTTCTAGACAAACTATGGTAACCTATGGGTGCTCCTGCACCAACATGACTCCGTTTTTTTGAAATTTTTGTGTTTTCTTCAGGACATTTTTCAATTTTTAGGTCTTTTTTCAGGACATTTTCTGATTTTTAGGTCTTTTTTAAGGACATTTTTTTATTTTTAGGTCTTTTTTCAGGACATTCTCTGATTTTTAGGTCTTTTTTTAGGACATTTTATGATTTTTAAGTCTTTTTTTAGGACATTTTATGATTTTTAGGTCTTTTTTCAGGACATTTTATGATTTTTAGGTCTTTTTTCAGGACATTTTATGATTTTTAGGTCCTTTTTTCATGACATTTTTCAATTTTTAGGTCTTGTTTAAGGACATTTTTTTATTTTTAGGTCTTTTTTTAGGACATTTTTCAATTTTTAGGTCTTTTTTTAGGACATTTTATGATTTTTAGGTCTTTTTTAAGGACATTTTATGATTTTCAGGATCACGTGCGGTACCCACTGCAGTCTCATGTAAAAATTTTCCCCTAGTCAAGTTGAGAATGAGCTAGGCAAAATGGAATGTAAAGAAAAGACATGATTAGTATGGACAGTTGACAGTATGCAAGACTTGATTTCAACCATTGTCAGCCATGGATGGAAATGTCATGATGTCAAGGCAAAGAGTTATGAAAAATGTCAAAAAAGAGTATGTTTATTAAGGACAATGGTAGATAGAGTAACAGTAGATGGCACAACAATGACTGACTACACATGGCGCCTGTTTGCTAGGTTTTCACCACGGTACCTATCCAAAGCACCTATTTACCAGGTTTTCACTATTGGACGAATTATTTCTCTTTATTTTTGTCATTTTACTTATTTTTTTGATGTCACAAGGACGCTTGTTTGCCATGTTTTCACCAAGGTGACAATTTTTTGCATTTTTGCATATTTTTTTTTTTGGTATTTTTACTGGTTTTCGGACAGGTTTTCTGATGCTATGCATAGAATTTGCACAAATGTAGACTGTTGATTGGCTCTATCAACTATTCACCTTTAGGAGTAGTTAACTGATATGCTCCAGAACCAAATGATGCTATGGCGATGTAAGGGCCCAGCCAATTGGGCTCAAATTTTCCTGGCTTCTCCCTATCTGACTAATTTTTTGGATTCTGCATGAGAACTAGGTCGCCAATGTCAAACTGTCGAGTCATCACCCTTTTGTTATAGCTTCTGCAAAGATGATTTTGGTATGCTTGTAAATGATTCAATGTATTGTGTCTGCATTCATCTAGCATTTCTAACTCATGCAGTATTAACTATCTATATTCTTCATCAATGATGAGGCCTTTCATGGAGACTCACAGAGATGGAATTTCAACCTCTATGGGAAAGATGGCTTCGGCTCCAAAGACAAGGGTGAAAGGAGTGGCACTGGTGGGAGTACGGATGCTCGTGTGGTATTCCCACAAAGCAAGGTTGAGTTGGATGTGCCAGTCAGGGCCAACGTCATTGACAGTCTTTTTAAGAATTTTGATAATGGTTTTATTAGATGCCTTAGCTTGACCGTTTCCCTGTGGGTAATATGGCATGGAAAAGTGGTGGATAATATGGAGACATTGGCATAATTCATGAACTTCATGGTTTTTGAAGGGACGACCATTATCCGTGATGATGGATTGTGGAATGCCATACCGACAAATGATGTAATTGAGGATGAACTTGGAGATCTGTTTGTTGGTAATGTAAGTGAGTGGAATGGCCTCGATCCACTTAGTAAAATACTTAGTGGCAGTGATAATGAATTTGTGTCCATTAGAGGATGTAGGGTGAATCTTTCCCATGAGATCAAGTCCCCATTATGCAAAAGGCCAAGGAGAAGTGATCGGCCTCAACTCTTGTGTTGGAGCATGAATTAAACCACTGTGAATCTGACATTGGTGACATGTTCTTACAAATTCCAATGCATCCTTTTCTAGTGTCGGCCAATAGTACCCAAGTCTCATAAAATTCTTAGCTAAGGTTGGGCCACTTGAATGGGACCCACATATACCCTCATGCACTTCCTGTAAGGTCATTTTTGCTTCATTAGTGTCAAGACAATGGAGAAGGGTATTGTCAAAGCTACAACGGTAAAGGGTGTCGCTAATGATGGTATAACGTGTAGCTTTGCGGATAAAGGAATTCCTTTGGTTATTAGAAAGGTTTTGAGGAAGGATCTGCGAATGAAGGTAGTTGAAAGTGTTCTTATACCAAGGGGAACTGGAACCAATAAGCTCACAGACCATTTCAGATTCGAGGAAATCATAAGTAGGAACCAATAACCGCTCAACCAAAAACTCAAATTGTGGGACATTGCTGGGAAAATCAAGCAAAGATCCGATTGTTGCCATAGCGTCAGCAACCTTGTTCTATGTTCTTGGAATCAATTCAAAGGATAGCCTATGAAAATATGTCAAAAAACTATCAACCATCCGTTTATAAGGGATTAGCTTCTCATCTTTGGTTTCATACTCATCATTGACTTGGTTGATAACTAACTGAGAATCACTGAGGACTTGCAAATTCTTGATTTTCCACTTGATAGCCATTCAAAGTCCTGTAATTAGTGCTTCATACTCTACCATGTTATTAGTGCATGGAAATGCAATGCAAAATGACCTTGGGATGGAATCTCCTTGTGGAGTAATGAACAGTATTCCAGCTCCTGAGCCATAATTAGTGTGAGATCCATCGAAGTGTAATTGCCAAGGTTGTTGGGGCCCCACTTGAAATACGAACTCATCTGGAAATTCTATTATAAGAGGATGGCTATCTGGTATTGTTGCATCTGCAAGCTAGTCTGCTATTACTTGTCCCTTGATGGCTTTCTACTCGACATATTGAATATCATATTCACTGAGGACTATGACCCATTTTTCCAAATGTCCTGTCAATGCTGCTCGACTCAAGAGGTACTTCAAGGGATCGATCTTGGCTACCAAGTGTGTCTTATGATTTAACATGTAATGCCTTAATTTTTGGGCTGCGAATACAACTTCCAAACAAGCACGTTCAATGGGTGTGTAATTTAGCTCATACCCCACCAGTGTTCGACTGATATAATATATAGCTTGTTCTTTTTCTTCATAGTCATTTTGTGCTAGTAATGCCCCTAGTGCTAAAGTAGTTGCAGAGATGTACAAAATTAATGTTTTTCCTTGGATGGGAGGCATGAGAACTAGAGGTGACAATAAGTATTGTTTGATCTAGTTGAATTCTTCCTGACACTTATTTGTCCACACAAAGGGGATCCCTTTGCGTAGAAGATACTTAAATGGTTGACACCTATCCATGAGTTGAGCAATGAACCATCTGATAGATTGAAGCCTTCGTTGTAGCGTTCTTAGGTCACTGATTCCCTTAGGAGGAGGCATATCCAATATAGCTCTAACTTTGGCGGGGTCAACTTCAATGCCTCTACGAGAGACTATGTACCCCAACAACTTGCTTGATGTTACACCAAAAACACACTTTTTTGGGTTTCACCGGACCTTATACTCTTCCAGCCTCCTGAAAAAATTATCTAATATTGAAAGGTGTCTTTTCTTGTCAATGACTTTTCTAGAAGTTCATCCACATAGTCCTCCATTAATGTGTGCATCATGTCATGGAATATTGTTGTCATTGCCCTTTGATATGTAGCACCTGCATTTTTAAGACCAAACGGCATTACATTCCAATAGTATGTACCCCAAGGGCATGTGAAAGTAGTTTTGTGTTGGTCTTCAGGGGCAATACGAATCTGCTTATAACCAGAAAAACCATCCATAAGGGACAATATCTCATATCCAGCTGTAAGGTCCACAATGATGTTGATGTTCGGTAGAGGGAAATCATCTTTAGGGCATGCTTTATTGAGATCTCATAAGTCTATGCATATTTGAATCTATCCAGTAGGCTTGGTGATAGGGACGAGGTTGGATATCCATTCAGCATAGTCAATTGACTTGATAAAACCTACATCCAATAACTTTTTGAGTTCGGCTTTAACCAACAATGCAACTTGCAGGTGCATTTTTCTTAGCTTTTGTTTTACTGGCTTGGCATCTGGCAATAATGGAAAGTGATGTAATACTAACTCAGGATCTAACCCTGGCATGTTAGCATAAGACCATGCGAAGTTTATCTTGTGTTTTAAGAAGATCTTTTGAAATTTTAGGTGTTCAGCTTCTGTCAATGATGTCGCAAAGAGAACCATTTTGGGGTCCTCCACAGTAGCTATATTAACTGGTATGGTGTCTTCTACAAGCATTGCTTATTTTTCTCTGTCTACAGGGAGAAATTCCAATCCTCCACCCTTAGGTGCCTCAGGGAGGTTTTCACCCTCAAGTACATCCTTTATTTTTACTATTTTGTTGTCAAATGGTGCCTTTCAGTTTTCACCTAGAGATGTGTCATTTTTTGTTTTATTTTTATTTTTAATTTTGTGACTATAGGATGGCGCAGTCTCCCTGAAATAAGTAGCACAATCCAAGTCAATAGAAAATCCAGCTTTGTGATCCCCATTTGGAATGCCCTCACATAGTCCTAGAAATTTTGCTAAAGCCTCATCATTTTGAAAAGTGTCCATTACTGGTGGGCCTTGTTGGTTCCAGTCAATTAGGTCAGGGTAAACTAAGGATATTCCATCATCAACATTTTCAAATTGAGGAGATGACACAGCGAGCGTGCAAATGGATGCTGAGACGTTAAAAATGAAGTTGTCATCATTTGGCTCTATGTCAAATTCTATCCAATATTCTCCTTCACTTGTTTCATACTCACTAGCGAAGTAAGGGACAAAGGGAGTAGTATTAGAGTCAAGATCAATAGTGGCAAGTGATGGCTCAGGCGATTCTGAATGATGATTGTTAGCTTGGGATGAGTAGGCTGGTATGTTAGGGCTAGGACGAATGGGAATAGAATATGATCTGGACTTGACATCATTTGGTGTTGTATCAATCTTAAACATTTTCCAGAATCATTCCTCAAATGTAGGCTCACTAGGTTCAAGGAATAATTCGTCAAGGCAATAATCACTTAAGGATCATTGAGAGCCAAATTCCCATTCGTGAGAGTCAATTTCAGAGGAGGTGTCCTCAGTTGTCTCAACACAGTCTGAAGCATACACTAACTCACATGGAAGCACATTGGTACTTGGATCACCAGATTCTCGTGGACCTAACCCTAACCCAAGATGTTTTGGTCTTTTTGAAACTAATAGTGTCTAACGCCTTCCATTTTTATCCTTTCCAAGACCACTTTTTCCATCATAACCTTTTTCTTTTATCATGTTGTATCCTTTTCCATATATTGTTACTGGCAAGGCAGTTAAGTCTCGCGGTTCTCTATAAATCAAGGATAGTATATCATCTGTGTCCTCTTGACTCATTTCATCCCACTTTATGAAAATTGTATTTGGAGGAACCCTGAAAGTTTCTTTTTCTTGTATTCTAAAACAAGGTTTGCCATAGAACTGGGGAGACCTTGGCATCTTGGTTATGCAATAGGCTGTATTCAACTTGTACTCTCCACATCCTTGATCTTGAATCTGGAACCTCGGGTCGACGCTTGGGACATGCAGGCTATTAAAAACCTATAGGCATGGCATCCATATCATCATCATATAAAACAAGAGAATACATATAGAATTAAATGGTTAATATTTCAAAAAAATTGAGGTCATATAAGTCAAACATAGTTGCATTAGTTAAATAAGTCAAACATGCAGGGACATGCAGGCTATGACAGACATGTAGGGACATGCAGACTATGACATGAAATAATGATAGGGTATCTTTGACAAAGTGAAGGTGCATAAATAATTTATTTTAAATTATTTATTCAAAATGGAGGAAAATGACAAATGGAAAATAAATAATTTATCCAAATTATTTATTTAAATAAAATGAAAAGAAGAGCATTTAATTAAATTTATCAATTTAATTAAATGGAGAGATGAAAATTAGACCTTAAATAATTAATTTAGATTAATTATTTAATAGGAAAGGTGGCATGGGATGGGTTAGAGTCATTGTTTGTCATGGAAGGTAAGGATGGGGCAGATAAATGTTTGTGGTGGTGGCTGACTTTCATGGACTGAAGATGGGCATGAAATATTCATCAATATGATTTAGTTTCATTAGGAGGGCATGATTCAGTTTGGTTGGGTGGGATGGTCAAAATTAGAGAGTGGGTCATTCAAATGTTAATTTGAATCCATTTGAGTAATGGGACTATAAATCTCAGATCATGGTCATTTCAATTCTGTCAGGAATGCTGGGAATGGTATAGAGACTAGGACATTTTTGTCTCTTCCTAATGTTCGAATATCTTCATCATAACACAGTGTGCTTCCAAGAGAATCATCATGGGTTTGACTAAATCCATGGCTCCAGAGTCTTATCTAGCTGTGGTTGTGCGTTGAGTGTGAATAGAATGGGGTTGCATATAATGGTTCTATCAGCATCTGAAACATTGTGCCATTCAGTGGGGGATGGCATGGATAACTATGGCTTTCATTCCATTCATGCAAGAATGAAACTCTTGAATTGTACTAGTCATGAAAACTTCAAATCCTTCGACATGTTTCATATCAGCTCTGTATGGAATCTTGAACACTGGAGGCTTCTGTTTCATAGAAAGTGACTGTATCATCTGAGAATAATCTCATTCTTAGGAGACATATATAGCATGGCTTGTTCTGGCAGGACCCTGATAGGGTGCTGAGAGTCAATAAATCAGTGGGAGTAACTGAACAACAGAATGATTGTGAACAACCCTAAAGCATTCTGCCTTGCGTGATGAACAATGGGCAGGAAGAGAATGTGACCTTGTGAAGGACATCAGGCCGTATTCGAGGATTGGGCGTTTCCTATGGCTTTCGTCGTTTGGGAATGGTGGCAACAGCGGCATGGTGTGCTTCGGCGCATTGTTGACAGGGGCGTGGCGTAAAAGTGGAGGTTGTATATCTGAAAGCATATGTCCAACACTTAAAATATTATGCTTCAAACCTTCAACATACAAGAAATCATCAATATTATGCTTACCATCAAGAGAAATGCATCCTTTTCCATGGATCACACCAGTTGTATTATCACCAAATCTCACAACACCACCATCATACTTTTCCAAATTCACAAACTTACTTTTATCTCCTGTCATATGATGAGAACAACCATTGTCAACTACCCATTCATCTTTCTCTTCAACTCAAGTAGCTAGGGTTTTCTCCACATTTGTACAACTAGTAGATTCAGTAGACACAGGATTATTTTCCTTGATAGTAATAAACACAAATTCATCTTCACTTTCATTTCCTTTTTCAGATTCATCATCTGTCACACCTTCATCAACAACATAGTAACACTGCTTTTGAAATTTAGGCTTGTTAAATCTTGGCTTGGAAACTCTCTTAGAACACCTTGATGCAAAATAACCTATCTTATTACAAGAGAAATATTTAATAGGAAACTTCCCCTTATACTTACCTTGTCCTCTAGCTTCTCTTTTCACAATCAATGCTTCAAGCTCTTCAAGATCTCTTTCTTCTTCATCAAGTTGTTTCATTTCATCCTCATACTTGAATTTCTTTCTTCATGAACTTTCACCTAGATCATATCTTTGTCTATCTCTTCCAGAAGTAGTGGCCTTGAATGCAGGTTCAACCTTAGGAAGGGCATCACCAAATTCACTCAACTCAAAAGCAGTAAGCTTACCAATCAACATATCTCTGGTAACATTTGTCACAGTTTGGAGCTCTTCAATAGCACTAGCCTTCACTTTGTAGGAATCAGGAAAGGATCTAAGCACTTTAGCAACAATCTTTGATTCGTCTATCTGCCCACCAGCACATCCGATACCACACACAAGTTCATTCACTCTTTGCATGAAAGTAGTAACATTTTCATCATCACCCATTTTCAACTTTTCATATTTCCCTTTCAGACTTTTTAGCTTAGCAATATTCACATTAGCATCACCTTCATATAAGGTCTCCAACTTTTTCCAGATCTCATAAGCATTCTTTAGATCCATCATATTTTTCATCTCAGTATCATTCAAGGCACTCAACAAAGCTTCCTCAGCATAGATATTATACTTAGCATCCTTGATCTCAGCAGAAGTAGTAGGACCATTATGTGGAATAACATATATATTTTTTGTAATGCTCTAGTAGGGTTCGCTAATTCATCTTAGATGGCACTCCATTTGAGTCTTCCTCAAGGAATAATTTGTTCCATCAAATCTAGGACTATCCTTCTTATAAGTTGCCATCCCGAATCACCTCAAGCTATTAAACTTCTTCCAAGGAACCATAAGCTCTAATACCAGTTGTTGGCAACTCAAGGGCAGAAAACTAAGAGGGGGGGTGAATCAGTTGTCACTGAGTTCAAACTTATTCAACTTATTAACCTTATTTTCAAATCTAATCATTAATCATGAAAGCATAAATGAAAAACACATCAGATGCACACATAACACCAATATTTTTATGTGGAAACCCTATTAGGAGAAAAACCATGGTGGAGGTCAGTCCACAAAATTATACCCTATTAAAAGTATAATAAATATGAATGGGGAATGCACATGCATTCAGGAACACTGACTAGAGCTCATGGCTCAATTACAAAGGAAGACACACTGTCTTATAGAAAGGTTCTGATTAAATCCATCAAAGTTTGAACTGAGAAAAGAGCATCTGATAATGCTTGGTTACAGTTTCGGTTAAGCTCATGAACACTACTTTACTCTTCTTCACTCTTCTTCACTCTTGTGCTCTACCTTCGAATGATTTGAACAATATTTACACACAAGACATACACTTCGCATACTCACACTAATCCATTCTACCAAATGATAAAACAATCGCTCTTATATATCCACAACAATAGATTACATCACTATAAGTCGGCCTCAAAAAAATAGCAAGAAATAATATAAACAATCAACTCATATCAATATAAATTATTCATGTGAATCAACCAAAGTCAGCCACAACATAGTAAAGACCGAAAATAACATCCTCAAACATGAACCACTTCATTTAATTACTCCTTGAAGATCTACAACACGCTTCAACACCTTGTCGGCCAAGAACAAGAAAAACATGAACATGCAAGAGAAAATCTCAGATCACGAGCACAACGATCAATGTGGACGTGCAACACAGATAGAGCATGAACTAGAAACATCCAAAAACATTATGAAACACCAGAGAAAAATCCACAACAACTAAACTAACTGAAATCACATGATCTTCATTCAGGAACACAAACTGAAGTAACAAAAAAACTATCAGAATACAAATCTTCATAACTTGATCAAATCTTCACATGGATCTCTGAAACTTGACATGAATAAACTAGATATACTCAGAAAGAAACCCATTAGTCCACAACCTCAGAAAAACAACGTACTGAACACACTGACAGAAAGAACTTTTCTTCACACTAACAACTTGCAACACTTCTTATTACAATTTTCTCAATATCCTCGACATATACATCTTATAATGCAACAATGCTAATAGTGTTGACATCAATGACAACCACAACATCCAACAGGTTTCACTCTATGTAGGTGAACAATAGAATTGAGGATAATTCTAGAGAATTATGATAGCATATCTATGTACATGATTGATTGGCCTTATATTGGTCTATTTGTAATTAACAAGTATAACATGGAAGTGTTTTTTGAAATAAATTTCACTAATCAGCTTCCTAAAGGTGAAGAATACCATTGACAACCACTGTCAAGCAATAGTTGTATAGATAAGTTTGCAGTAAATGAGGTGGTGTATAATGAGAATAAATTTGGGATACCTCTTAGATGTTGTTATCTTTTGTTGAATTTGATAAAATGAAACATTAAGGTAAAACCACTACAACAATATTTAAAAAGTGTAAGATATTTTACTTGTCACAATTATAAATTGATGAAAACATTTGTGATGATTTCCCCATGATAAATAACCTTAATGGGGGATGTATTATGGAGCATGAGTAAGAGCGACTAGGGATTACTGACACACATACAAATATGAAATGCTATATATCATAGCACCTATAGATTATCCTATACTTTTCATAAATCATATGCATCTAGTATTTAATTATTTAATATGTACTAGCATATGAAAATTGAATATCAAACAATGCAAGTGATCCATGCAAGCAAAGTGTTGATCATGTTTTCTACACAACAACAACTCAGATAGAATATAATATCCTATCTCTCTTGAAAGGTAAATCTCTATCAGAAATCCTCAAGAGATAACCCCAAGGTCTCTAATGTTAGGTCTTGGAAATGCATAAACAAATCAGTGATAATGTGAAAATGTCGGTAATCACAAAGGGACCTTACTACAAGAAAATACTGAATCTCAAAGCTTATCAGATTTAGCAATATGGTGATACCTTTAATCCTAAATCTAACTCAGATAACAAATAAATAGCAAAAAGATAAGGGTTTCAGAGAGATTCTTAAATTTAACACTAATCCTAAGATTAACAATACAAATGATGAAACACTTGAGATGGACCAATCCCTCAGAAATTGATTCCTACTTGACCCAGATGAATCTACAATCTTATAGAAATAGTGCAATCTTCTAAGGAATTAAATATTTTCAAATCATGAACATTCATCTGAAACAATCCTATTGCAATCGAAATGAACAAAAATCCACAATTGAACTAAGCATAGTTAATTTAAAGTCCAGGCTAACTTTGCAAAGCAACTAACAATCAACTGGTTGCAAAAAGTATGGACTAGAGATTGTTGCAACACCTCAAGTATCAAATCATAAACACTATCAATTCTTCTAACATTAAACCTAGCATATATTAAATAAACTTAAGCAACTTCAAAAGATAGAATAACAGAAACCATGCCAGGTAAAACTCAACACAAGAAAGGCACCAAATCACAATGTCTTCACTTGCATTAAATTACCCAAAGTAGCAACAATTCCAGTATTCTATTACAGCACTTGCTTGCTTGAAAAATAAGACTAACTCCTAACTCCAGCGCTTGCTATACTACTTAGTTCGCTCCAATATAAAACTATCTAGCCCTTACAAATGAGGCAGAATGCCATATTTATAGAAACCCCCAAGATATGTTGGACCAATTAGGTTTACAATAATAATCGGCCACAAAACAAGTCGGCCAAGAGGAATTCGAAATAAAACAAAGTGAAGCATTAAATGCATGTACTCCATCCAGGTCGGCTTGGGGTCTCCAACAAAGCTCGGTCCAATGCATGTGAAGGAAGAAGAGAAATAATGGGGAAGCACAAATTCCGATGAGGAATTGTATTAACTACCTTCCCCTTTGTCCTTAGTTTTCTCCACCCTATCCCGCACCATCAAAAATATCCTATCCAAGTCGGCTATAGGTGGCATAGTCAAAACCTTAATTCTCCTCTCAATGGATTTAATATCCTCTCTTGACTGCTTCACCAATTTATCCCATTCCACCTCCATGGTTTGATATTTATCCATTACTGCAATATAAGTGGATGCATCATCTAAATGATGTTCAATGACTAGGTCCTCATTGATTGGAGAATACACATCTTGCCACCATTTTCTCAACTATTCCAAGCTCAAATGCTTCGGTGCAAACTTATTTCTACCTGTCATAACCTCAAAGAAAGAAATGCATTTATTGTAGATCTTGGTCAAGGTGTCTTCAATTTGCTTCCTTTGCTTATACACCTTCTTCAAAACCCTTTGCCTTATTTTAAAAACTTCAAACCATTCCCAAGGTTTTGTAGCTCTAGATGAAGGAAGAATTCCATCACTCACCAACTTATCTTCAGCATATTCCATGATGGTCTTGGTTTTCTGCAACAAGAGATCTACATCTTCCTTATCTTGAGCCAATACATCTTTTAAGCAATTTATTGACCTCATAACATCTCCACCGGTTGAAAGGATGTCCTTGATAGCATTATCTCCTTTAGTTTGCACCCCCTATAACCAGTTCATTGTGGCATGAGTAGTAGTCTTCATTCTTTCCAGCTCCGTTATGGTTTCTTGTGGCAAAAAGCCCGCAACAGATGATGAGGAGCTAATAGATTGCAAGGGCTTCATCAAGTCCTACAAGTACTTCTTTATTTTCTCATTCTCCCTCTTCAATTCTTGCTTGGTTTGCACTTCCTTCCTCAATCTACCCAACATTACAGCACTAGAGCCTTCATACTCTTCAATCTCTTGTTCCATGGAAGTAGGCCCTAGGTTAATAGTCTGCACACTGTAGTCACTACCGGTTACATCATCCTTATTCTTATCAAGAGCAAGAGTAGCAATGTGAACCACCCTATTATTGGATTCATCCCTCTCAATCTTTGAGATGACTCTAGCTTTCTTCTTTGCTTTACCCTTTCCTATATTCGCCAATAATTCATCCCAATTGGGAGGAGTATCATCTACAACAATCTGTTTACTCTTTAATTCTTTGTCCAACTAGCTTGGAACAGTAGAATCAGATTGTACATTGCTTTTTCCAACTTCATCATGTTGATCCCTGGGCATATCTTCATTCAAATCTTGTTTCTCAAGAATCTCCTCAACTGTTTCTTCCTTTTCTTTATCATGCTCTTCTTCTTCATGTATCGGTGATGGAGTCCTAACTGGAATTTCCTCTCTCTAAGGAGATCTATCTTCTTCACTTCTAATAGGTGAATCTTCATAAGTCACCAGAGGAGACTACAACACCCTCTCTATTTCTGCCTCAACACTATAGAGCTCACCTTCTTGAAATTCTTCTCCTTTTGGATCTTGGTGACTCTCTACCTCTTTGGATTCACCTAGTTCACTTGGTGCATTACGAGCTTCTTGGGAAGGAGGAATATTATCACATTGTTCCATAGCAAGAGTAACTGAAGGAGCATCCTATTGGTGTAATTAATTATTTAATTACACTTTAGCATAAGTTTACTTAGGCATATTTTATTTCCTAGTTTAATTTTATCCTTATCTTGTTGAGCTATCTTTTTGCTCAAGATAAGATTAGGGTTGTGCATGTCTAGATTTTTTGCATGATTTCATTTTTGAAGGCTTTGGTATTATTTGTAAAATAATTACTTTTCAATAATCATTATTCTGGTTTTTGCTTGCACATATTGGCTTTGAGAGTTTACAGAACTTCTCTTCTTTTTTGTTCTGAATATCTGTTGCATGTGATAGGTAATTGTATGCAGGTGATTCTTGGGGACTGTGAAGTTGGTTTTTCAACTTCTACATGGTATCAGAGCTCCAGACTTGTGGTTGCCTGTTCGTATTTTAAAGATATTCTCTCATAGCTTTTTTTTCTGTGCAAGGGTTTCAAGCCAGGCTGATTTTTTGTAGATCTAGGGGTAGCCTAAATTTCTATGTATTTTTGGGCCAAACGAACGTCGCCATCACGTTCGGAGCACCTGAAAACCCCAAAAATGCATTTCGTTTTGTCAATTTTGGCGAAAGTTGAAAAAAAAGCAAAAAAAAATTAGCCCCAAGGCCGTACAGCCCCAGGGCACAGTTCGAGGCAAAAAAAATTCAAAAAAATCAAAATAACTATAAAAAAATTAAAAAAATCATGCACAGTTTTGCGCGGCCAGTTTAAAACAACTCTGTTGCCCTCCCACCACCGGGCAACCACTGGCCACCAGCACTGCCACCCGTCTGCACCACTGCTTTGCTCAACCTTAGCCCCCGAGGGCTATGAGCTCTAGTCCATGATCACCTTACGGACCAAGAGCTAGCGTTCCTAGCCTCACGCCAGGTTCAACCCCCGCCGCAGTCCTATTAAGGACCAGGAGCCACGCTTAAGCCACCTGTGTTTTGTTTTCCTGCAGCTCCACCGGCGGTCACATGCAAAACTGAGGGCCGAGCAAAAGAGGGCTTCATTTTTTACCATGTTTAGTGTTGAAAGGTCCTAAAATAGGCCTTTTTTTCATTTTCTCATAACTTAGGCAAATAGAGGCCTTTTTTTCATTTTATCATAACTTAGGCAAGTAGTGGTGGTTTGATTTTTTGATTTTTCTATTTTGGTTCCTTTTTCGCCTGTCAAAGCTAGAAGTTGTTGTTTTCACCTCGGGAGGCATAACTTTTGCATCCTTACTCCATTTTTTGAAAAAAATAGGCATTGGAAAGTTGGTTCAGTGCTCTACATAGATCTTAGACCTATTTTTTTAGATTTTTTTACCAGGTATCTTATATTCCTGTTTGATCTCATCCTTTATCTTTTTAGTTATTTTCTTGGGAAGCGTGCAATCAAGCTATTTTTTTGAGATTAGCGAGCACTGTTTTTTTATTTGAGAGTATATATTGTTGTTTTATATCATGGATACACATAACATTGCACCCCTTACTCCATTCAACTATTTTGGTTGGAAAAAGCAAATGGAGATTCACTTGAAACATAAAGGGTTGTATAGGGTAACCATGGGTACAGAAATTGAACCTACAGGTGCTACTAAAAAGAGAAAGTGGTTTAATAGGTGTGATGAAGCTTATGGTACATTATGTCTATCTCTTTCATCTGAACTTATTTTTCATATTGATTCTTGCACTACACCCAATGAGATCTGGTCTACTTTAGAGTCTTTGTTTAGGAAGCAGGATACTATGAGAGGGTTTCAGTTAGAGAATGAGCTTATTGGCTTAAATCGTAGGGATTTTGATAGCATCTAGGAGTTTTTCACCAAACTCAAGCCTCTTAGATTACAATTGTCACAGTGTGGTGTTCAGAAGGAAGACTCTCAGTTGATATTGTTCATTCTTTCTAAGCTTGGACCAGATTATTTAGTTTTTGTATCTACCTTTTATGCCACTAGGGATGCACTTGGTATGAGATTCACTATGCCATCTATTGATGACTTTGATTCATCTCTCACTCGAGAGCAAGCTAAGTTAGCTAGCATGGGCACGGTGAAACCTTCTTCCTCATCACAGGCACTTATTGCATCATAGGAGCCCAGAGATCAGAAGGCTTCTATAGGCAAAGGCAAGAAATATAAACAAAAAGATTCCAAACCTCATGAGCAGTAGAAGGAGTTCTCAGATTCATCCTCCTCTTCTAAGGGGAAATCATCTAGGAAGGAGAAGACTACATGTGCATAATGCAAGAGAGAAGGACATGCAAAACATAATTGCTACAAGGACATTAATGAGCTGAAACATCTTCTTCAGAAACATCATATTGATTTTCCTTCTAGGATGTCTGCATCATCTTCTTCTCCTCATTCTTCTTCTTCAGAGTAGTATGACAGGGGCACAACCAGTTTACATACTTCATCAGATATGAAGAGACATGCTCTTTTTGCTTCTTCAGGTATTGGATCAGGGAGATGGCTTCTAGATTTAGGATCATCTCATCATATGGCATCTTCACGGACTATGTTCACTTCCTTTGAGCCTTGCACTATGTCTCCCATTTTGATGGGAAACAACAATTACATGAGTGTTATAGGGAAGGGGTCTATTAGTTTTGGGGACCACTCCTTTTAGGATGTCTTGTGTGTCCCTCACTTGACAAACAACCTTCTTTCCATCTATCAGATCACACATGGAGGCACTGAGAGATCTATGGAGTTCACACCTAATTTGGTTATCATCAGAGACTTGGAGAGTAGAATAGTGATTGCTACTGGGATAGTGGATCACTCATCTCCGTTGTATTCCTTCACCGATTTTTCTACTGATGGTGCCTCTGTTCCTACAACTGTTCCTCACACTTCTAGTGTGCATCATCATTCAGAGGAGAGATTTGGCTTCTTGAGTTGGTGTTCTCACTTTGGATTCTGTTCTCAAGCCTTCCATTCCATCTCCTCCCCCTCTCATTGCTATTGTTGTGGCTACCGATGTGGCTTCTTCTATTTCTGTGTAGCAGGATCTAGTTGATCATTCATCTCTGGAGGTTTCTATTCATTCTTCACCTACTTTGACTTCTTCATTTGTTGAGGTCACACCTACTTCTGTGGAGACATATTGGGCTACACCTACTTCACTTGTAGAGATTGCATTCATTCAGCCTCTTCCCTCTCACTTCTTTCAGGAGATGTGGTTTCTTCAGACTTATTGGAGCTACTTCATTCTAGGGGGGCTATGTGGCCTCTTTCTTCCTCTCTTATGGGGGGGTTCTTTCATGTATCTTTGTGATGGATGGTGTACTTGGGGGGGTATTATGGAGTCCTCCATCTTTCATCACTTAGTTTATTGCATTCTATTTTGGGGAGGAGTTTTGTTCCCATGTGGTTTTCTCCTTTACCCTGTTGATTTAGTTTGCATTGCATTTGTAAATGAGTACCTGATTAGGCCTTGTTGTCGAGACTCATCTTTGCATAATAATTTTCTTCTCCCTAAGTTGCACTTATGGGGGGGTGTTGGTGTAATTAATTATTTAATTACACTTTAGCATAAGTTTACTTAGGCATATTTTATTTCCTAGGTTAATTTTATCCTTATCTTGTTGAGCTGTCTTTTTTCTCAAGATAAGATTAGGGTTGTGCATGTCTTGATTTTTTGCATGATTTCCTTTTTGAAGGATTTTGTATTATTTGTAAAACAATTAATTTTCAATAAACATTATTCTAGTTTTTACTTGCACATATTGGCTCTAAGAGTTTACAGAACTTCTCTTTTTTTTTGTTCTAAATATCTGTTGCATGTGATAGGTAATTGTATGCAGGTGATTCTTGGGGACTGTGAAGTTGGTTTTTCAACTTCTACACATCCTTCCTTGACACACTATCCTTAGGAGAAAGATTTCTTGATCTTCTTGTGTATACCTGTGTTCTCTCTCCTGATCTCTCCACATTTATTACTGGTGGGTCAACTTCATCCCCTGCCTTAGAGGTTTCCTTCTCCTTTTGTGATAATCTCACTATCCTTCTTCTCTTTGGCATAGAAGCACCAACCTCTTTATCTTCCTTTTCAGCTTCATCCTTTGCTGACTTCCTTGCCCTTGAAAGCTGTTTCCTCTTCTTTGCAATAGGCTTTCTTTTTTTCTCTTCCTCTTGCACTTCCTCAGCCTGAACATCTTTAGTCTTTATCTTGAAATGAGATCCCACCTTCTCCTTACCCTTAGGATCCTGCTCAATTGACTCCTCAGAAGTGGAATGGGACTCCAAGTCTCCCATTAGATCATAGGTGCATTGCACACCTTCACTTTCCAACTCCCACAACTTATGCTTGAGCCATAGCTTAGTATACTTAATCACTGGAGTCATGATTTTCTCTAACTCTATTTTTTCTTCCTCCAGCCAGTCTATTTCTCCAATTGATTTATCTTTCATAGCTTCATATTCATGGCCTTGAATCAAATCTCCATCATCCTCAACCTGATCTAGAATGGCCTTCACATTATATATCTAGACTAAGTTCATTGGTAGCCTGGAAAACTTCTTCCTTCTGATCTCAAATTCATCACTGCCATTGGCCCAATAGTTCTCTATATCATCCTTATGACTATATTCCCTGTTGGCCTTCTTTTGTGCCTCACCAATCCTATCAAATCTAGATCTCTTGGAATGGAAAGATAAACCAAGGGTACTCATTTCTTCTTCAGAAGCATAGGCCGAATTAATAGAAGAGCATGCCTCACTACTACCTATCCTCAAAGGGAAGTCACCACCAAATCTAGTTTTATGTTTATCCTTTTTCACAATTGCATCAAAATCACATATCTGCCTGGTGACCTCTAGAAGTATAACATGGTATGTGGGATACCTGGGAAGTCTGTATGGAGCCCTCTGACAACCATCTATCCTTATGTATGAAAAGGTGGGAAATTGTGTAAACCAATCCCCATACCTTTTGATTAACTCCTTAGCATTGTCAGATATTCTTACATGCCTTGCACCTTGCAATAATCTGGTGATGTACATGGTGAATGCATCATTCACCCTCCTATAGCTTGAATTACCCAGGTGCAGCTGTGGATAGACCTCATAGATTACATCTTGCCCAAACACACCCCTTGTACTTAGTCCTTTGTATGGATGGAACCTTGCAAGCGCATAAACCAAGCAGGAGGTCATTGTGAAGGTCTTCATTTGCAGGACATTACACATATGTTCATGAATCATGGCACTTATAATGCTTGCCCAATGGTAGTTAACATTCTGCTCCATCCTCACAATGACATGGAACATCCAATTCTCAAACACACCAGCACTCTTCAACCCTACCACCCTACTGAGAAGGGTGATAACATCATAGTATTCCTTCTTAAATTTGGCTCTGAATAGCTGCTTGGGTAGCTTGGAAAAGTGGGACTTAGGTTTCTCTAGCCAAGATTTGATGACCTGTTGGGACTTGATGGTATCTTCATCATAGAACTTCTTTTCCATATCTATATCAAAAGTCACCACATGAGATCTTATGGGCATTTCAAAGGTCTGGGCTATAGACAAGATTAAGGTTTGCCACAATTCTCCCATGAGGACCAACTATCCTTTGCGTACCCCTATCATAGTGTCTAGCACATTCAAGCACCAATTCATAACATTGCACTGTAGGAGGGAATCCAGCTACATGTGCCAACCCTGATTCCAATATTCTTCTAGCCAACAAAGGAAGGTTTTGTGTTGCCATCCTTGTCTTAAACTCTTCACAATCCCACAATCCAACATTGGTATTAGTGACCTCTGACCAGATGGAAGTCAGCTTGCTCTCAGGGATTCTACTCTTGATATCCATTTTGATTATTTCTGCTTCGGAAACAACATACCCCTCTGCACTCAGATCCATTACTCTTCCCTTGGTTTTGGTAGCAACCGCTTGACTTGATTCAGCCTGCATTCATCAAAGAGACCATAATAAAGATCACATGAAACCCAATATAATCAATTAAAAATGACATTTTCATCCTCAATATAAGTCCCATGATGAGAAAAATTCCCTAAAACTTCATAAGAATTATTCATCTCAAATTTTGGGCTTTCAGTCCTCTCGCGGAATTTAGGCCAGAGAGGAATTTCAGAAAATTCCCAACTAGATGGATTTTAGATAAATAAACACAAAAGGCCTCCAAAAATCATTTAACCATCCATCATTAACTAAGAAACAACATGATACATCTTTAAATAACTCAAATTGATCATACAATGCGTAATCACCAGCTAACAAACCATGTTATTTCTCAATTCTTCATTTTCAGCAAAGTTTCGGGGAATTCTGCCCAGGACGGAAATCCATGAAAATAGTAATAGTCTACGAACTCTGGGGAAATGAAGGGACAAAGGAAATTTTGGTAAAATCTTGAGGGAACAAAAATCCATGAAGCAGGCATAATTTTGGATTATTGCACATTTCTAGGAAAACGAAGGGAAAACGGAAAATCAGGGAATTCTGGCAATTAAGGAATT